>CAOLHI010004098.1:0-135148 GCA_948474755.1 Ctenosaura bakeri | reverse complement strand
CTGTCTCCTTTAAGTAGGTTTACAATGTCCTAAATTCCCAAGAGGATGTCAGGCACATTTTTTTATATAAAGCATATTTCTTATAAGTTGCAATATGGTCCAGTCACGAAATATTGACAACAGAGAAACAAGGTTTTATTTTTTCCTTACCAGTCATTTCCTCAGTTTATGTTTCAATTGAAATATGACTGCTATGTAGTCCCAGTCACTTCTATTGACTGACAGTTTGGAAAGCCAAAAAAGCAGTCTTTTTCAACATATCTAACTTCTATACAGCTATTTTATAATTGCATGTTATGTGATCTCAACTCTACGCAAAGTCTACGATATAGTAGAGCCATTTCTTGCTTAGATTCATTTAACATTATTGTATTAGCCCATATCGTAAATCAGGGCTGGGTAAAACATGGCCCTCCTAACATTTCTGGATGACAAAACCCTGCACTCTTCATAATTGGTTATACTAGCTAGGACTTCTGGGAGTTGCAGTCCAATCACATTTAGAGGGCCACACATTGTCCATTCCTGTTGTCAAGTTAAGCTACAATGTCTGCTGTGTGCAGTTACTAGACATGTGTTTATTAAATTCTCTCTTAAATCTTTCTGTGTCCATGGAATCATTTCAATATTCTATTGTTTAGGAAGTGGATGGACTCATTGAATCATTCCTATGAGTGGTATCTTTTGTTAAAAGTCAGCCAGGAAAGGCAGTGAGAACTGGATCATCATTTTGTGTGTGGTTATTAAGACATTTTTTCCTGAGAGGAGCTCATTGTGGCACATGTTACAAAATTTCTCAAAGCACTTTCCTTTCCATCTCCATTTTGAAAGTAGGAAAATAGTTCTGCCTTCCAAATGGGCAGAGACCAGGCACTATAGATATGTTTTGTAGTGCTGTTAAAAATCATTTGCTAAGGTGGTTTGTGAGGTAGTCGAAAGTTGTGGACATCCAATAATTTTCTGAATTACAAGAAGAAAAAAGCAAAATGTGTAAAGTATGATATAGTCTTTGTTTTCCCTTTGCTCCTCAACACATGGGTTACTGCTCCATGGCTGTGGAAAACATCTTTCTAATCCAGAGCTTGAAAAGGTTATTTTGGGGGGCTACTAACTACAGAATCCTCCAAGCAGCGTGGGCAATTTGGTCATTTTGTATCATTAAGGCAATATCCACAGGGTTACGGATGGCAACATCAATCTAGGGGTAAGTGAATTTAGTTGTGAGGACATGGTGTATGAATAGGACAGTCACTGGGTCCAGTGATACCTCTCTGTTGTGCTCCAGCTCCCAGAGTCTGAAGGCCGTTGTCTGGCTTTCAAAGGACCAACTGTGACATATTCTTCTGGATGAGGGATAAGATGGAGAGTTGGAAGAGGAACAGCTGAATGCTGCGGATGGAAGACAGGCTTTTTTTTATTTGCCTTGCCGTCTTGATGATGTTGGGTGATTTAGGTTCTGCTTTATCTAGATGTATATGGTGCCTTTTACATTTAAATCACCTCAGTTTAAACATATCCCATGTCCTTCTAACTATAATGGCATTAGTGACATTTTTCTCTCTCATGGTCATCTGTGCAAAAATACATGCTAAGTTTTTTCTAAACATAACACGATGATCTGAATTATCACCAGTTTACTGGGATGGGAGGCATGGAAGAGACATCAAGTGCCATACAAGCATGGCAGCCTGAACAGAAGGGAAATGTATTAATGGATGTATTAAATGAGTTCATCATGCTCCTCATGAATGTGTTACCCTGATTTCTGGGGTCCCTTGGGAGACACCTCAATGTGCTCCATGTGATGGGGAATGGAAACTAGCCAGAGCATGAGCGATAGCAGTGCGAGAGGCAGCGTAACCTAGCGGGGTCTTTTTATCAGTTTTTACGGGGTCAGGCCAAGCCAAAAACTAAACAATGTTCAATAAATGATTTTATTGAATGAAAGTCTCACGCACCAATGCAATCACTCACAAACTCACTCAAGACCTATTAAGAAATAAAAGAGATGAAACTGGATAGGGGAGGATTGAAGGGGTTGCAGCTGGAGTAATACTGTACCTTTTCCTGAAGTCCTTGGTCCAGGAAGACAGTGGAGAAGTGGGGCTCAGCACGGAGAGAGCTGAGGGGATTACTCAACGGATGGAGCATCGGTCTGCTGGGATGACCAGGAGTGATCCGAAGAACTGCTCCAAAACTGGGACTATTTGTAGGGGAAAAGGTACCTGGTGGGCTAATCCTTTCCCAGAGAGAACAATGGGTGTTGCAACGAAAAAGAAACTCCACAACGGTAACTTCCTTTGTGTGATGGGATTACAAGGTGTTGCCAAAGTCTCAGGATCTTCGGCTGCATTTGGTTGTGGTGTGACTTCATGTAAACAGTCCTTGCTTGATAGGATATTTGCTCAACTTGAGGCAAACATGCTAATACCCTCAAGTTGGCTTCTCAGGGCTGAGGACCCTTTGTTTATTGTGGGCTTACACACCTTGAGGTCTCCTGGGGCTACGTGACGAGGATTTTACTGGCCTGACCTGGTTTTTGATCGTTTGACCGTGGCTGGCTACGTGATCATCCGGGCGACCTCTCAGGCACACAAAATCATAATTAATATCAAAATTGTAGATAGGGTTTTTCCAGTGGAGCAACAAATGTGGACCTCTTGCCCATTTGTACCATACCAGTTCTCCAGGTTATGATTTTATACAGAAACCAGTGAAACAGTAGAGGTCACCAGAATAGTTATCTCATTTCTCCAATAAAATCCAAAATCAATGTTAGATGGCCTTGGGCTTGTTCTCAATTAAATTATTGTTTATTACTTGAAAATCAATCCAGAGAATGCTAGGATAAAGCAGGCTAATGCCTTTCTCAAGATTTTACAGACATTTTAAGATGATGATGATGATGACGACAGCAACAACAACATAGTGTTAGTGCAATTGTGATGATAAAGTTTGGATAATTGAAACAAAGCTCTAGCTTTTCTTTATTCTCTCAGGAAAACCCCCCAATATGTCTGACATTCTGAGAGCTCCTCAGAGCTTATGGAGCTCAAAGTTAACATGTTACAAGCTAATGATGTAGTCTAGAGAGTCTTCTTCTTGGTTCTAGGAAGTTTCTCTATTTTCTTTTCTTTTCTAGAGAAATGGAAAGACTAGTGTTTTCTATAAGTAGATGGCCACCCTAGCGTGAATATTTTCATCTATTCTGGACACACACATACACACATGCTATGTCGAGGAGGGAGGGGGCTTATTTTCCACTGCTCCAGAGACTAGGACAAGGAGCAATGGATTCAAGCTGCAGGAAAGGAGATTCCACCTGAACCTCAAGAAGAACTTCCTGATAATCAGACTGTCCAGCAGTGGAATATGCTGCCTCGGAATGTGGTGGAGTCTCCTTCTTTAGAGCTTTTTAAGTAGAGGCTGAATGGCCATCTATTGAGAATGCTTTGATGGGTGTTCCTGCATAGCAGGGGGTTGGACTGGATGGCCCCTGTGGTTGCTTCCAACTCTATGATTCTATGATTCTATGTATTCTGGCATGGTAGAAGCCCTTTGCATCATAGCTGGTGAATGTGAAAGACCTGGGGAATATTTATTTTCTTTGTAAAGCCAACAGTGAGCTTTTCTGGGAGGACCCTGGCCTTTGGCAGTTCATATTTAATGAATGGCAGCTGCTTGAGAGTATTTGTGGGCTGCTGGAATGTTAGAATATGGCCAACAGAAAGGGAAGGAAGCTTGTTAATGTATAAGCACTGGAGAGAAGTTGTTTACTACTGCTGCTACTTCTATTTAATTTCATGTGCTAGTGGCTCTCTACAGAATGACTCAGAAACCTAACTATTTAGGGGATGTTTCTGCATACATACCATTTATTTGAAGATTGATACTGTCACGTAGTGCATGCAAGATGGCTTAAGAGCAGGTCTGGTCTCTGCTCATCACTGCAGCTGGTGGGCAAGCTGTACAAACTTTCTTGTACTGCTGACCTCCATCAAGTTGGGTATAGAAATGATGCCTACTCCCAATCTGTATGGAATGATGTGTAGTTTTTCATGCTTTAAAGCCAGGACTAGGAAACCTTTGATTCTCCAGATGCTGATGGAATCTAACCAATGAACAGGCATGGAAAGAGCTATAGCCCAAAGAGCTATAGTTTCCCCACCCCTGGTTTAAGCTTCTTCTTCATTCCCACTGCTATTTCTTCATGTTCTATATAGCAAACACTAAACCCTCCATCATGTTTGCACGTATGGATGATGATAGGCATAAATGTGTGTTTTTGTGATGTTAAAATGCATGTTGCTCTAGTAATGAGATATGACTATACTAGAGTACTGTTCAAATTAACATCATTAATATGTTTGCAAGCACATCTGTTTGGAGGTTTGGTTTCTGAACCAAACAATTCTGAGTGAAGGATGAACATTCTATATTCTACTGCAGGTTTGCGTTTCTCTATTCAAATCATTTGCATTCAGTGTACACCATATATTCCATTTCTAAGTGTAATCCTTGCTAGAAAAATACTCGTTGAGGAGATTTACGTTTGCAGACCCAGTGGTTAAAGAGGGGAAGCAGAGGGAGAGTGAAAACAAGCTACACACCAGCACATTGCTGGAGTAAAATAACTACACTGGCAATAGCTATTGGAACCTTGATGCAACATAGGACACAGATCCAGGCATTGCGTGACTTGCTCACAGTGCAATGAATCCCCTCATACATTCTACCTGCTGGGGGAACCTTGGGATGGCATGATATGCAGCTCTACATGAGTGTCTCTCATGCATGCAAGTGGGCTTGTCACTAACACTATTCATTTCCAAGACCCTATGATCCTTCTCCGCAATGGGGAGATAGACACATAGGCCCCATGTTTTCCCCAAATTGTTCCAACTCATTTCTAAAACCTCTTCTTGTAATGTTGCAACAAAGAGAAAACAGGAACAAACAGTACGTGGATGCAATAGGTGTTAGCTGGAATGATCGAAAACATGAAGCTCCACATGTCCCAAAGGAGAGAGAATGGGGAAAGTTGAAGCTGACTGAATACCAGCCGCTCAACAGGGAATTTTCTTATGTTCCCCAGGCAGATTGGGCTGAAGACCTCAAGAGTCTCATTCCCTTATCAATGTCCCCTCAAAAACTAGCTAAGTCAGTCTCTGATTGGCCAGGCCCTAGGGGAACACCATGTGGGGGACAGAGCCAGTGTAGAAGCCCTCATAGATCACCTTGGGTCACCTGAGAGACAATGGCAGCCATCATCATTTAAGTGTCACTCCCCTGCTTTCAAATGGTGACCAATGCATCTTTTCTAGTAAGCATTACCCTTAGAACTTAGAGCAATGGCAGTGTAAGGTCTGATGTCTGTAATCGAAATTTGGGATGTGTAAACATGACTAATCCTTTCTGTGTTGTCCTACTATTTATCTTTTGGTGAGTGGAAGTTCAGAAACCTTGAGGAACTGAGTTGACAAGAAAACAGGTTTTCTAGTGAAGAATTGCAAAGAATGTTACAATTGGTTTCTTCTTTCCCTTTGGTCTTAATACCCATGTTGGTGTATTATAGCTATTGCAACATTCATAAAAATGGCTAATAAAGCAAAAATGTAGCTGCTTTTCTGTCCTCTTTTTAAGCAGAATAGGCTGCATAGTTTGACAAAGTTTCTGGCTAGACAGCTGCAGTTATTTATGGAAGCAATATTGCCATTGTTTATGATTGGGTAAATGTCTTAAATGAAGCAAAGAAACATTTGGCTCATTTTGAAATGTTTCTAATATGTAATATAATATGTGTGAAAATCTCTCTCTCTCTTTCTCTCTCTCTCTCTCTCTCTCTCTCTGTGTGTGTGTGTGTGTGTGTGTGTGTGAGAGGCCCTTTCCACAACATACCTGCATCTGGCATGGTTGCATGGGGATCACGTGATCAGCCTCTTCTGTGAGGCTCTTACGTCCCCTCTGCTCCAGCTCTGCAGGAGTTGTCGGTTGGCTGGCAGGCAACATTAGGGCTCCGCCTCTTCCTTCCACAGCACAGCCAGGTATTTTCCCAGGCTTCGTTGGGGGAGGAAGCGTGAGGACCGCAGCTCTAGAGGCTCTGCACATACGGTAAGTGTGTGTGGGGCCCCAAAGCGATGCGCGATCGCACACCAAAGCCGAAAATGATATAGTGCACGATAGGCACCTGCTGGCCCCGGCAGCATTGCGCAATTGCGAGGATGTCATGCTCCTCGCAATTGCATGATGCTCTGGAGGCCCTTTTGCATAACAAATGCCATGCAAAAAGGGCCTGAGAGAGAGAGAGAGAGAGGTGGAGGGAGGCCATTTCCACACTAGACTGTTATCGTGCTATAGTGTTATAGTGCTAAGCCCCCTCCCTAAACTGCAAACATCCATAGGATGTTGAAAGTGGAATAACAGCACTCTACCAATCTAATATGGAAATGGCCAGACACAGAGAGACAGAGAAAAAGAGAGAGAGAGAGAGACCCCTATCCAAATTAAAAGCAAAATTATAAATTTGAGTTCTGGAAATAATTTTCCTTGTATTGTGTATATGCTCTTCCCAAATACTTGTTATAAGCCATCTTGAACAAAAATAGACTATAAATAGACAGACTAACGAGTTATGAGAACATCTCTAGGTTGCATTCTATTTCACTGAAGTCCTAGTCAATAATTTTAAAAAGATATGTACATATGTGTACATTCTCTCCAACATTTCACTGGTGAAAACTGGAATACATGCGGCCAAGCCACATCAGAGAATGGTCAAAACGGCAAAATATGTGAATGAGGAAGAACACACATGCAGTTTGCTTTTTCTGCAGTTTGTTTTTTCTGAGCTTATTGGGAAGGGAAAGATTCCTTCCCCAACTCTGCTCTTCCTACTGCTGAGTTGAGTGCAAACTACCTTCGCATGTTGAATCCAGTTTGCAGCAATTGGAAGTCAACTAAAGACAAAGGGGGAAAGTGAGAAAGGAGAGAGAAAGTGGGACAATTTTAAAGCAGCTGAAAAAGTAGTATGACAAGAGACCAATCAGGACTGCCCCTTGTCAGGGCACCTAGATACTGGTGCTAAAGCATGTGCAGAGTGCAAAGGCAAAAAACTGTGCTAGATCATTGCCAGTTGCCCCAGACTGAAACACAGCCATGGAAAGTGCATCTAAGCTAAGTTAAAATTTATTTGAAGCATCACAGGATACATACTGCTTCAGATAGCATTTGCCATGAAGCATAAAAAGCCAGTAACTTGAGCAAAAACAACAAAGAATGAACAAAGAGAAGAGCTTTAAATTTTTTGCTGTAAATTTTTTAACCTGAGTTAGCCACTCCCAGACCTACACCATGTGATATGGTTCCCATGTTTCAGAGCTTTCCCACAAGACTGGAAAAGTACAGAAGATAGATAGACATAACAATCTTGCATCTGATACTACCGAGGACAAAGCGAGGGAATTTTGACCTCTTCCTCCCACCCACAAGAAGAACACCTCTAGCCACACCACACTAACATTCAGACTCCATTCAGAGTACCTGACACCTCTGCCAGATTGGGATAGTTTACAGGATTGATGTATACACACTTTTAAATTGCCTGTCAATTTATGGTGGCCCCACAGGGTCTTTTTAAACAAGGAATATTCAGAGATAGTTTCCCATTTCCTTCCTCTGAAATATAGCCTGCAGCACTTGGTATTCCTTGGTGGTGTCCCATCCAAATATTAACCGGTACTGATTCTGCTTAGTTTCCAAGTTCAGACAGGATGTGCTGTCTTCAGAGTATTTAGGCCAAGTCTTTAAAAGGTATAGAGAATCCTTATAGATTTCTCATTATGTTTGTCCGAAATATTTCTACTGTGGATTTCCCACTCAAATAGAATGGAAGATCTTATGTGTCTGTCTATGGTGGTCAAACTCATAGGTACTTTGAATGCCTGTATGACTTGATGAAAGAAGAATCAGCCATGTGTGTAGCTCAGAAAGGCTGTCCAGCATATATGGCTCTCTGACTGCACCTCTGCTATGATTATCTGTAGCATCACTGACCATCTGTTTGTTGGGTGGAGGGAAGCAAAGGGATTGATTCTGCTTTTCAATATGCTATTCTTAAAAAAAAAAAAATGATGCTTTTGCCAATACTCTGAATTATGATACTCATAGATCCAGCTGCTGCATGAGAAGGGCAGAAGTTCTGCGTGCAGAAATCTGTTTCATTTATTTAGACACTTGATCTGAGTTGAGTTGTTTTCTGTTCCACTTTTCTTCCAGAATTGGGAGTCAAGTCAGCTTACAGCAAGAACAAACAGGTACAAATGAAAGCACAGTGAGTTATAATATTGAAACATGGTTGAACAAATATAATATCAAAACAGAACTGAATTAAAAGAAATTTTAATGTATCCCCTGTTTAAAACCCTCTCCTCTAATTCCACCTCAAGAAATGGTCTTTGCCTGATGATGAGAGCACAGTGGAGAATGAGGCAACCTAGCTTTCCTTGAAGCAGAGTTCCACATCCTACTGCATATGGCACTGTCAGTGATGGGAGCAGGATTTTCCCTGAAGATCACAAAGACTGAGCAGGCTCATATGGAAGGAAACACTTCTTTAGCTATGACCTACTGCTGCATTAATCATGTGCAAATATTAATGTATAGTTGATTAATTATTTGTGCAATAAAATTAAAGGAATAAATTTGTCATCATTAGGTCCATCAAACAATTGACAGGAGTATTACCTGGGGCCAGAGTTAGTGCTAGCACTTGGTACCCTTGAGTATTTACTGGAGTCTGAGCATCCAAGTAAAGCCTGATAAAGTTTCTGTTTGGCCTGCCCAGCTAGTTTCCTGGCTGTTGCAGGAACTGGGAAGCTATGCACCATTTTGATTTTTTTACAATGCCTGGAGAACCTGACATAGTGTTACTTGGAACCATTCTGGAAAAAAATTAAAAGGCAATTAGCTTTTCATAACCAGCAACTGCCATCAGGTGAGCTTATGGGTTGATAAGCAATCAGATGGCTAGATGATGATACGACATGAATGGGCATGCCCACAAGTGGGAGTACTGTTGAGGCGTTCGGTGTGAGTGCAGTGTGCTAGAAAAGGTTTTTCTAAGTGGACAGCAGGAATGAGGTGATGTGACCTTGAGTGCAGCTGCAAGAATGTTTTGGCTAGCCAGCCTGAGAAGGTCTTGCCTTGTCAACATGAGAAAGTTGCCTGCTGTAAATGTGATTGGATCACCCCATAGGGTCTGGGGTGATGTTAAGCTCTTAAAATGGTTGGGGTATGGCACTATACTTTACCATTCAGGTCAATTCCTGGTGGACATGCCACTCTGCTGACTGATTTATGGAATGTATCTAGACATGCTGCTGGTTTGTGTTTTTACCTTTTCCTGTCTTACTTATTGCTTCCTGGCATGCTGCCAGAAGCCCTAACTTTAGCCTCAGTGTGCTTAACTAAATAAATAGCCCTGAGTTTATTTCTATGAGTCTCCGGAACTTTTTTGGCCTGCCTGGAGCCACTTGGTTGCAGCTGGATGTCGCTGCCCTGTCAGCACTCTGCACATGCTCTGAGGAGCTACTTTGTGCTACCCTGACAAGTACATTGCCTGCTGTGGGCATTTTGACATGTCCATTCTCTAACCTTCTGCTGAGACCAAATAAAATCAGAAAAATAAGAAGGGACCGTGAAGAATCTACTGGCAGCATTCTATCTTGAGTCCATAATAACAACCACAGTATTTGAATTCATAAATTCATCTGTACCAACTAGTGAAACCAAACCTTCAAGGTGAGTGCTTATGTGATTGCTCCATCACATGAAAATCTTCCAGTGTATGTGAAAATAGCATGTCTGGGAAAAGGTGTAAATTGAACCCATTTCTTCTATGACACGCTAGTGATTGGAGTTTGCTTGTTTATTGTTAAGATCATTCATATCCTCACTCACAGATAGACTAAAGGTTTAAAGCTATATCCAGCCAAGCATCCTTTAGCAGAGGTCTGAGAACCTCATAGGCTCCATTCCTGTGCAGATTTATTTGGGATTAGGTTGCATTGAGCTAAATGGATCCTGCTTCTAAATAAACATATGTTAGATTGCACTTTAGCCAGCTAATTGCCAGGCTGCTGTAAGTTCCTACCAATTATGATTTCTAATGGACCCAATATCTCAGCATTCACAAGTCTTACTCTTTATGTTACGTATGTTATGTTATACTTCGGCTAATCCTTTTCTCTTTTTTTGTTAAATAAATCCTTTTCTTTTAATTTAATGCAAATCAGGAAAAGTAATTAGAATTGTGAAAGGGGCTCCTTGCATTTATTTTCTGTGTTACTATTTGCCTGCTGGCTTTCTCTATGTAATGTTAAGAAATTGGCACCTGGTGAACTAGAAGCTATTTTGATGCTGTTAGAACTGAAGCTTTTGTTTATTCTATGGTAGTTTTTCATAGCAGAAAAATCTATCTGTGTGTCTGTCTATCATCCATCTAATCTTCTCATTGATGCCATCTTGGAAGTATGTTCAGGGAGCAACAAGATGTGGTGTTAAATCTACCATTGCATTTAAGATACTCTTTCAAAAAATGAAAATAGCAGCTCCTGGAGGTAGCAGACAAAGGCCTTTTCCTCAGCTTATTTGCGTCTGGCATGGTTGTGCAGGGATCACGCGAGCAGTCTCTTCTGCGAGGCTCTCGTGTCCCTGCTGCACTTGCTTTGCAGTAGTTGTTGGCCAGCCAGCTGGCAGCACGAGAGCTCTGCCTCTTCCTTCCGCAGCACAGCCGGGTATTTTCCCAGGCTGCACTGGGGGAGGAAGCGTGAGGGCCGTGGCTCCAGAGGCTCCACACGGATGGTAAGTGCGTGTGGGGCCCTGGAGCAATGTGAGATTGCGCATCATTTTCAGCCAAAAACTGAAAATGAAATATTGCACGATCGGTGCCTGCTGGCCCTGGCAGAGTCGTGCAATTGTGTGGATGTCATGTGAAATACTCCTCGCACTTGCACGATGCTCCAGAGTCCCTTTCGCATGACAAATGCCATGTGAAAGGGGCCAAAGAGAGAGCTATGGGAATTTCCCTCTCAGTGCAAATACCAGCTTTAAAGGAATAAATTTCATCGTGACTACAGCAGGAGAAGAAAGGGTAAAGTCCATATCTGCATCTATTGCAATCCTGATAATTATCAACTATTGCCCCCCAAGGCCACTATTTGTGTTTTTTTAAAACAATCACTTCCAGTTTGACCCTCATGGGATTACATTAATAGCAATATAATAATCTCCACCTCCATGATTTTGGCTAGACTTCTTAAAATCCTCAAATGTTAAGGCATTGTTTTAGGAAACAGTGCTTTTGAATATTTTATTGTTTCATAGCCACTAAAGACAGAAAGAGCCCATTAGGATGAGCTAGTCCAAAAACTTGTTAAATATTTAGTACCAATTTTTATCCAGTTCCACTTTTATTATTCCTAATGCTAAATAAAGGCAATTTTTCAGGAAGAATACTGACCTTTTGTGTTCTCTCTTTCCATTTTTAATTTGTCTCATCTATGAAAGTACAAGGAGAGCCTATACTGGAAAAGAACTCTGTACACATAGATGATTGATGGAGTTAAGAGATGAAAAACAAAAGAAATAATAAATACAAAGTCTTGGCAAATTAAGGGAAATCACTTATAAAGACTGTGAAGCATCTCCATGGTGGTGCTGGGGAGACTTTCTAAGGGAGACAATGCAAGCAAACATGCAGATTTTTTTTTTTTTTTTGGTATGAGTTTATTCATTCATTTCTGGTAAAGATTCGCATGGCCCCAGCTCTACACTGGCATAGTTAGATACCAGAAAATTAGGAGAGTAGCAGAAAATAATGGAGTCACTACATGAATTTCCATAAAAATTAAAACTTGTGTGGTCTGATGGGTCATTTGAAATATGTTCTGTGAAATAACACAACTCCTCTCATTCTGCTTTTGTTTTGTTCCATTTAGCTGTTCTCAACTCTATAATTGTTCTTTCAAAGTGTAAATATTATGACCAATCCCCAGCAAAGTTTAGATGAGGCCTATGAAATGTAAACTTGTGTGTCTGTACCAGAGTGGGTCAACACTGCTATGATTTGTGAGAACTCCAACCTCCCACCTTCCTTGAAAAAAAATATGTTGTGGGTTTTACAAACCTTTCAGCTCTGTCACATTAACTCAAATTTAGTTGTAGGTGCAAGTCTTAGGCAGTTACTTCACAGGAAGTTCCACTGAAACTGATAAAATGTATGCCTAAATCAGAGGTGGAAACAATGTGGCCATCCAGTCAGCCGTTGCTGATCTGCAACTTCCACAATTACTCACCCCTGGTTATACTGGCTAGGAATGATGGGAACTGCAGTCCCTGTGGTGGACCCAAAAGGGGGAGCGCACCATCCTCAGTGTAAAACATCAGCAGGTGCAATTGTGGCTCCTCACACCCTTCTAGCTCACTGAAGTTGCCAGAAAGGAGAGAAAGGGCTCAGCTGTGAGGAATGTGAATAGAGCAACAGAAATTCACACCTGGCCTCAAAGAAAGCTTATTTCCTCCCCTTCCTCCCCCCTTGGAATTTCCTTGAATAAAGCAGAAAAGAAAGGAGAAAATTGGGGTGGGGGATGAAGAGAGGGTAAGTGCCACATTATCCCAGGCTCATATTGTAAGGCCTCCATATGACTGGATTGCCCAGATTAAATCCAGACCCTAGGTATTCTACCTGGTACCCATTAGGGCCATTTGCTAGACCAAGTCTTAAGACTTTATTTTAAAAAGTAAGGACAATGTAACCATAATTCAAGAGTATGTCTCACCTACAGAAGCAGAAGAAGAAGGAACTAAAAGATTCTGTGCTAGAATCCAGGGGAAAATTGATCACACATCTAAACAGGATATGTTGATAATCATAGGCAATTTGAATGTAAAAATAAGAAACAGAGCAGAACTAAAGACTGAGACTAGATAATTTAAAGCACAAGATTCAGAAGATCCATTCTCTCTGAAAAAACAAGACTAGGAGCAGTTGTGGCATTGACCACTAATATCAAAAGTTAAGAGTAAAGCTAAAGAAACCTAAATCAAACATCATGCCAACATGCAACCTAAAGAACATCCCTTTAGAATTTAAAAATAGTACAAATTGGATTTGTTTTTGCTTTTTTTACATCATTAATTCTAATTGACAGGGAGCCAGAAGAACTTGGGACTGAAATAAGAGAAGAATGCAAAAAAGATACTGTGAGCATATGTGCCTTCAAGTTGCCTCTCCACTTATGGTGACCCTATGAATTTTATAGGGTTTTCTTCCTCACTCCCATACAGGGTTTAAGAAAGAAACAAAATAGAGTGAATCTTTTTTAGGGAAAAAAGTGGATTTATTTATAAATGCTAATAGTTTTATAGCATCTCATGTTGAGAGGATCTGTAACATGGAGGGGGGAAAGAATGGGAGACTATAAAACAGAGAATGAACAAAACTCATGATGCAAGAAAAGAGAATGTATGGCTAAGACCAACAAACTGGAAATGAAATGATTACATGCCTAAATCTTAGGCCCTTTCTGCAGCTTACTTCTTGCAGTGGCGTCTGGTGGCAGAGCAGTGGCTCTCCTGGGAAGGGAACGTGATGGCATGCCACTTCCTTCTGCAGCACGGTCAGGTATTTTCCCAGGCTGTGCTGGGGCAGAAAGTGCCACCATTGTGCTTTCTGCCCTTCATCAGGACAGGTAAGTGCAGGGTAGTGGTGCAATTGTGTGTCATTGATGGGGAAAACCCATCAGTGATTTAACCTACAATCGCACTGGGGACAGGAGAGGAGTGGGGCTATGATGATATCACGCAGAAGCATCATCAAGGTCCTGTCCTTCTCCCATCCCCATGGCGGGATGGGAGGGTGCTGCGGGAAGGGCCTTAGAGAAAGATGCAAACGAGCAGCTGCTGATTATAGGAATGCTAAGGTTGCTACTTCCAACAAAGATGGGAAAGGAGTGAGCACCATGATCTTCTCTGATCACAGTCAGGACTTAGGCAGCAGACTGAGCAGGGGCCCAAGTCAGCTGGTCAGAGGCTTCCCCACTATGGTCAGCTATATTGCATTTCCTATTTAAATTTAAATATCCATTTGTACTATACATGATCACAGGCAAACTGAATGCTAAGTTATGCCTTCTTTTTTGGTGATGCCCTGATGCAGTAAAGCAATTTAGTGTACCTAAACTGATGGTCTAAAAAGTTATTGTGGTTTTGTGGTATTACTCATCACAAAGCACTTTCTATGAAGGACACACATGA
This sequence comes from Ctenosaura bakeri, assembly GCA_948474755.1. Lineage (NCBI taxonomy): Eukaryota > Metazoa > Chordata > Lepidosauria > Squamata > Iguanidae > Ctenosaura > Ctenosaura bakeri. The sequence goes on along the minus strand of CAOLHI010004098.1, from coordinate 120,835 downwards.
TATCTGAAGCAGCTTTCACTTGAGGCTTCATCCTTATGACCTTTGAGCTTGTAGCAGCTGTGTTTTTAAAATTCAGCTGGTGCTAACTTGCCAAAGGCTGAGGTGGTCACATGACTGCTGTCCACCACGTGCTGACTGATTCTGGACTGGTCTTTGGCACGCAATTGCAGCCATTGCTTTTCAAGTGCTTCTAATCAAGCATAAGCAGCTGCTCTTAGCTCAGCATTGTGCTGGCAGGCTGCAGTACCTGAAAACTGTGCCATGGTAGTACAGGGTGCAATCAACACAGATGTGGATATGGCAGCTCAGGTGCTGGTGGCTCAGGCAGGCTGACCAGAAACGGCAGGTGATGCACACTCAGGTATATATGCTGGTACTGTGGTTTTCTTCCTGGAGTTCAAAAGAAAGGACTGGAGTCATTTACAGCTGCAGAAATAACAGCTTGCTTTGGGGCCTAAGCTAACACCGTCTATTTACTAGTATGTCTTGTCTGGGGAGATAAAGATTAACAAACAGTTCCTGCACAGCTCTTTCCTCCATCTTTATATTGATCTGTGGTAGCTGTGTTCATAATAGCAAGTGGACAAGAATCTTAAGGCACTGCCTGCATTAACAACATGTGGCTGGCTTGTATTTCCTGTGCATCAAGCCAAAAAAGAAAAAGAATAAAGCAAGCTTTTCTGACTTCTCTTTAGATTTCTTTTAAATATATTTTTAATTAATAAAACATTCACTGTGGGACACAGTGTCTAATTTTGTTTAATCTATTTTTCTGGCAGTTTACCTTATTTTTCAGTTGACAACACTTTCTAATTAACTGTCTTCCTCTTTGCTGAGGGGAAAAAAATTCAATCAAGATCAAGCCAAGCGGTAGTTGGAGAATATTTACTATGACAGACTGTTTTCAATCCATATTATTTGTCTTTGGGTTTATACAAGGCTAGATGCTTCTCACTCACACACACGCACACAGAGAGACACACATTCTCTTCAGAATTTTCTCTGTAGAGTTTATTTGTGAACTTTATTCACATACAGCCTCTTTGTGACACGGTGGACTTGCCCAGAAATTTAGAATAATTCAGTATTATCACCAGAATCCTAGATCAGCTGCTAAGTTAAAGCTGCATAACTAAGTAACATCTCCAGGCCTAACATCCAATCCCTGCAGCCCGCCTTAAAGCCAGTTGCCAGATTTGCTGAAAGCAGTCCATTCAGCCTTTGGCCAGAATGGGAGAAGAATGATGTTTCCACTCTTTTCACCAGAGATCGAGGCTGTGACGATGATTTGTAACAGAGGTTCTGCTTCTGATTGTTGCATCCTCTCTCACTGGAGGGAGTCAGGTGAAAGCCTATCCTCTTCCTTGCATTCAAATAGAAAAGTGAATGGACCCCCTCCACCCAATCTGGTGGTTGGCTCTCAAGGTGGACTGGGATGGCATTAACAAAGGTTTCCAGTAAGACTATGTAGTCTTACTGAATACAGACCAGTTATGGATCCATAACTCAATCTGTAACTGCAATATTGATTACCAGCCAATATTATTTATTTTCATTATTATTTTTATGAATCATTACACTTTTATTACTATTATTAATAGTTATTATATTTATATCCTGCCTTCAGTCAGGTCAAGATGGCATACATGATTTTTCTTTACCGCCTGTTACCTTTAGAAAATCCTATGAGGTAAGCTGAGAGACTTGAGTGGCTCAAGGCTGTGCAGTGAGTTTCATAACTCAAGTGAAAATCTGAACCTGGATATCCCAAATTTTAATCCAATACCACACTGGCTTTCCTAGAAGACTAAGAGTACTACATTTGGTAGAATCTCAGTCTCTTACAGTTGCCAGAACAAAAACTGGAGAGAGCACCTGTCCCTTTAACAGTTGTGTTGAAGAGGAAATTTCAGCAGGTGTTGTTTGTTATGTGGTTGCATGAGGAGCAATGCATGTGGAAATTCCCTCTTCTGTATAACCATTAAAGGGACAAGAGCCGATTCCAGCTTTCATTCTGGCAACCCTAGTGAGAAATTGCTGGTAATCACTGTTTCTCCATGGAATTTAATGGAAGATAATGCTTTCAATGGTTAGTGGTCATTATGGCTACAGATTATATGTAATATTCTGATATACAACATTCCTCTGAATATTAGTTGTTGTGGAACATGATTGGGATGGTATTATTGCCTTATATTCTGCCTGTGGGCCTTCCATTGGCATGTGGTTGGCCATTATGGGAAACAGGGTTGTGTCTGATTTAAGAGGACACTTCTTAAGTTCTTATCTGGCTAAGCACAGGAATAGTAGGAGGGAAAGTGCTATAAGCAGTCATGCACTGCTCTTGTGTCTTGGGTGATGCCTAAGGGAATACTTATTCCTTATAACATTTGAAACTTGATGTCTGCAGGTGGCTGGGCAAGAAGTGTATGATTTTTCATGTGCCACATGCTTTCCTTGAACAAAACCCCACAGATTGACTTTAGCTGTAAGATCTGAGTTTAAAAAAATTATAGTATTCAGTTAAGCATATTTCATTGAGCTAAATAAATGTTTCATGTTATGCCAAGAATAAGAGCAAATAGTAATGATCTCAAGATTCTCTAAAACTATTAATTTCTTTCACTTGATAGATGTACAGTTTCTTGATTATTACTGTCTCTTAGGCCCTATACACACAATTTAAATCTGTACATGTAAGAAGATCCACTAATGACTAACGAACACAAACTATCTTTAATTGTCCTGTACCTGCTCATTGAAATGGATGGTAATATACAATTCGTCCCATGACGCCCAAGCATCGCGGGTGGGGGGGGACGGTCTTTGCCGCCCTCCCGCGATACGAGACCACTCGCGATGGCCGGCGGGAGGAGGTGGGGCTGGGCCCAGTATTTAGGGCCTGACCCGCCTCCCTGGCGGCCATTTGCGCTGGACACTTGTCCCTGTCCATGGCCGGCAAGGGGGGGCTTAAGGTTCGGTGTGTACCTATGGCACCCCCTTTTGGGGTGGAGGATAAATCCTATCCTTGGAGAGGGCCCTAGGATCACCCCACTTGCTGCGCAGCGGGGGGTGGGCCTTGGGGCTCGCCTTCCAGACAAGGGCTGGCCAAAGGCCATCATGCACCTTCAGTGGTTGGCTTTGGGGCCCGGTATCTTGTTCAACGGGCTAGGGGAGATGGTCGGGAGCTGCCTCTTGACCCTAGTCCGATGATGCTGGGGACCCCCCCTTCTTCCCCTCAGGTTCAGAAATGCAAGGTCAAGTTCAAAGTCATGGTCAAGTTCAAGTTCAAGGCTGATTTCACCCCATGTTAATTAGGCATATTAATAAATTGCCCTAGTTCAACCCAAGCTCTGTCTGTGGTCTCGTTATTTCGTGGGTAGGGTGGCAAAATCTATTCTTCATTTCAGTGAATCCAGCACAGGAAGATATTCTAAGGCCCTTACTGCACCATGCCTCAATAGCATGTTGTTCCATTTCAGTTCCAGCATTGCCATTTCCATGATGGTACTGAGTTCCTGAACTCTCTCTACTGCACCCTTCAAAATTCAGCAGATGAATAGCATTATTGCCACCAGTGTTCCCTCTTCATTACAGTATCATTCATGAGTCCATTTCCCCACTTTTTCCCTGCCCCACAGCTCATGGTTGGTTGGGTTTTTTGTTTGTTTGTTATTTTGGGTTTTTTTGTAAGCTGTACTAGCACAGCAACACTGCAATGTCATGGCATGCCTGTATGCTATTGCGTTTTTGTGCTATAATGCTAAAAAATGTATTAAAAAAAATAAAAAGTTTTAACTGAAAGGAGAAAGTTAAACACAGAAAGGTAGATCCCCAATTTGCCATGCCATGAGAATAGCTGAGGGAGGGACAACCTGGGCATGCCCACACCCTGCCCACTCTTGAATCAGTGAACGATAGGAAGCACTATCAAGCACTTTTGGGAAACCGCACTCACCCAGCTGACAGGATTGTGGCAGGAAAGGAGGCCATTACCGGATTTTGTCTGGTAATGAAGAAGGGCTGATTTGCAATTCATGGGAACACAACAACAGCTGTTTAGCAACAGTGTTGTGCAATTGCATGGGTTCTGGACCAGGAACAACATGTTGTTTTGGTAGGATGACAACTTTGTGCGGTAAGGGCCAAAGTGAATTATTCCCATTGGTATTAGTAGAAGGCCTTGAAGGTGTTGTTTTTATCTTTGATGTACTATTGGACATATTGATTGTGTTTGTTTCTTGTTTTTTATGAGGAGGTAAACTTGGTTACTTAATGTTCTTCTGGAGAACATAATTCTTGCATCAGAACTCTAGAGACTGGATGTTATGTGCAAGTAATGATGTTCCCTGTATTTGTCGTGTGCCTTCAAGTTATTTCTGACTTACAGGGACTCTGAGGTGAACTATTGTAGGGTTTTCTTGGCAACATTTGTTCCAAGAGAGGGGGGTTGCCTTTACCTTCCTCTGAGGCTGAGAGAGTGTGACTTGCACAAGGTCACCCAGTGGGTTTCCCTGGCTGAGTAAGGATTCAAACCTTGTTCCCCACAGTTGCAGTCCAACATTCAAACCTCTGTACCACACAGGCTCTCATTTCCTGCAGAATGTGTTATTTTTAGGGGGAGGCAATGAGGGCATAATATTAGAATTAATTACTGATAAAAGTATGAAATTTGGCAGAAAGCTCACTTATTAAACAGACCTGAAAACTGCGGCATTGTTCTTCTGGTTCCTGAAAATAAGGCTGCCATTTTTTCAAATGAGAGCCATACACAAATGCATTGTCAGAGAAAGTGGCAGCAAACCTATTTATTTTTTCTTAATTATTTACATATTATATGTTATTTTTAAATTTTGCTTTGTCCAGTTTTATCCACTATCAACACTTTGGCACTTTCCACACGCGGGCGAAGAAATGGCCAGAAACACGCTGAAATGGAGCTTACCTTAAACCGAGTAAGTCCGTCGCCAGTGGAGCAGTGCGTTTTCGCTGCTCCACACTCGTCAGCATCCCGCGGTGTCCTGCAGCACCCAAAATGGCGGCTTACGACTGGTGGAGGCTCTCCACCAACCGGAGAACCTCGCCAACCAGAAATCCCGCCCCCAGCAGATCTGCAGGCACGCCCTTGTGCGCGCCTGCAAACCCACACTGGGTGCTGCGACGCGGCTGCACGGGGCTCCACGCCCCGTGCCTTTTAAAAACCACATAAAAAGTAGCTTTCAAAAAGCACGCGGCGCCGCCACTTCCGGTCACCCTAGCGCGGATTGGGGTGTGGAACTACGCAAAAGTAGTCCGCCCCAATCCACTTTACGGTGTAGATGACCTCCATCAGAGGTCACTCTACACCGTTTTTTAACCCCCGTGTGGAAAGGGCCTTTGTTGAAACATATGTTATCCAGGAAAACTACAAAAAATTACATCTTAATATAGTTAAAGATTCAGTTCTATTTATATCACTTTTATTCAGCAGCACCTATATCTTGGCACTGTTGTGCATTTGTTTTAAATTAATACAGTTCCTGTTTCACATTGTTAGACTTTTCCAGCAATCCAAAGAACGTTCATCTACAAAAGACCATGTCATCTACTATAAGTCTGCTTGACTTTTAAGTTCTTTGGAAGAAGGCTTATCTCTTTATACTGTGTCCTTCACAGGTGTGTTTGGTTGGGATATGACAGACAGTGTTCTTGATGGTGCTTCCTAGTTGCTGAATTCTGTCCCCTAGGAGGTTCCTTGGCCCCATCTGCTGTGAGGTGAAGACCTTTTATATGTTGTGACAGAAACAGCTTTTAATGGTGTGTGCCTGCGTAGTGTAGTGGTTTGAGCATTGGACTACAACATTGGAGACCAGGGTTTGATTCTCTACTCAGCCATTAGGTGACCTTGGGCATGCCAAAGCCCAGAAAACCCCATGATGAGTTCACCTTAGAGTCAGTGTAACCAGAAACGACTTGAAGGCACACAACAACAATAACATCTGTGCTTTCATCTTTTTTAAAATTATGTTTTAAATGTTTTTCAAACCGTTTTAGTTTCACGTGTTTAAGACAACTGCTGGTAAATTGTTTTTTCACTTTTGTACTTATATTTTAAGCTGTATTTTACTTTAATTTGTTGTAAGCCACCCTGAGTCCTGTCCTAGGAGAAAAGTAGGATATAAGTCAATCAATTAAGAAAGCAACAAATAAACAAACCACTGTTTCTCTTTTTATCAAATAAGGATTTGGAAGCATAAAACTAAAATGAAGCAACACAGAGGCTTCTTTGTCACAGACTTTTGTTAACACTGGTATTCATTTTGTTTAAGTGTTTTTGGCCAAACAAGTTTTAATTTGACATCAGACCAGTAGTATCCCTGACAAAGTTAGAATTGATTGCTACAGTAAAACTTACCACATGGCATTGCTGAAAATAGTGTTTTTCCTTCATAAAAATACGTTGTAGGACATGAAAGTCTAGACTTTCTGCAATTGCTTTCTTATTTGCTAATGCAGGATATCAGCTCTTGAGAGATCTTAGCTGCTTCATGTAAAGTTGTCCAGAGTGGCTCATAAATGCCATTGTGAGTTTTAGATCAACACCATTTAGTTAGTGCTGAAACCTGTAGTCTCAGCAGGATTTCCTGTTCCCACATGTGACATCCTGGGCAAATGGCTCTGTTCACATGTTCTTCCAAAGTTTCCCTTGTAGGTAGAATTAATTGCACATTATTCTTCTTAATTATCATCTTTTTTCTGAATCTGTGTTAGTATTGCTGCATGTTCAGGTATACAAAAGGATCACAACTCTTTCAGTACACGAGAAAATATTTTCTGATATGATGCCTGGTGGTGAGGATACCTTCAGCAATGCATCTGTAAATTCTGGAAACACAGTCCAAATAGACAATGTAGTTATTTTATCACATCTTGTAAAGTTTCATACTATGTCACATTTTGCCAGAACATGGGGCAAGGAAAATGCCCAAGCCTTCTCTGGTCTTAGACCAGTCACTAAATACCTTTTTCTTTTTTAAGATGAAGTTGTGTTTGGTGGCCATTTTGGAAAATGGCAATTTGCTCTATAGTAATGTTGTTCCTCTCACGTACCAAAAAGAAAAAGAAAAAAAGTAACAACCGCTAACTTTAATTATTTTTTGTGTTAATGAGTAATGTTTACTGTTACTTTGTTGTTGGGTTCTGTGCCTTCAAGTTGTTTCTTACCTATAGTGACCCCATGACAAATCTATTGTGGGGTTTTCTGGGGGCTGACAGTGTGTGACACACCCAAGGTCACTTGGAGGGTTTCTATGGGTGAGTGGGGAATTGAACTCTGCTCTCTAGGGTCTTAGTTCAATGCTCAAACCACTACACTATGCTGGCTCTTGTTATTTTACTGCTACTTTTTCTTATTCGTTTTATGGGGATAAAATAGTTGCTTGGGGTATTCTGAGTCCCATCCCAATTTTGAGCCATTTTTTGGCTTTTTTTAGATTCTTCCTCCCAGTATTTAATTAAAGAGTAACGAGTAATGTAACAAGCACTGTAACTTTTCAATACAATGTGAATAGTAACAAGTTCCTTTTGAGGGTGTTGGAAGGCATTACATGACAAATTACTTTTTAAAAGTAAAATTTCTGACCTCTGAATTGTTGAAAGAAAAGAAAACAAGGTGCTAGGTGGAGTGATATTCCACAGTTCATTGGGAAAATGTATATAGGCACACCGCATTTCACAAAACCTCTAAGAATGAAGCTCCTTTTAACAAAGTCTGTTTCTATCCAGCCCCACTTTTCCTCCTTGCCCAATTTCTAACTGGATTTTTTTTTAACAGCATCAATATTGGGAGGATGATGATGGAAGACTGGAGAAACACAGACTTTTGGTGTTTACTGTCTGCAGTATATAATGCAATTAAAGTTTGAGCTGGGAGAGAATGGGATTCAACCCTAGCTGATCCTACAGTAGCTGCATGCACCTGCCCACAACAGGCAAGGTAAACAGCAGTTGTAGTCAGCATCACTTGCTAACCATGCAGAAACAGCAAAAAAGAGAAAAGGGGAAAGCAGATATACTTGCCTCACCAGCTGTCTTCAACATGTTAAAAAGGTGTAGATCTATATGCCTGGTCACCAAAGTGGACATCATAAGAAAAGCGGCAGCTGGGGAAAGAAGAAAATTATTCCTCAGTGCAGTTTATTGTGTCATTTTACAGGTATATATTGTTAATTTTGAATGAAAAGTTTGGTTAAACATGTTGAAGTGCTCTTCTTTTTTGTGATGTAGGCACCTATCCCTATTCTTTCCATGATATTTCTGCCTCTCATACCAGATTTTCTGTTATAGAAGTAGTTCTCAGGAACACGTCTAACTTAAGTGTACCTGTAATAGATACAGTAATGCTAGAAGAGTGACTGCTGTGGTTAGACATATGCAATCTGCTTAGATAAGTAGAAATTCAGAGTGGTTGGAGAAGAGAATAGACATGGTTGTGTGTCAACTGCTTTTCCTTCACTGTGGAGTAAACCCATTCTTGTCCATCACTGTTTTAGAGAGAGAAAAGCTGCCAGGCACCATTGAACATTAGTACATTCAGTTTTGTGTGTTTATGTGCCTTCAGGTTACCTGTCAACTTATTTTTCTTAGCCCTAAAATTATTTTAAAAAAAAGTCTGGAGAACAGAAGAAAATTATCCCTGGATGCAATTTGTTATTTCATTTAACATGCATATGTTAGGGGGTTTTTTTTGGTGGGGGGAGAGACAAAATGGGCACACAAGGTCTTGTAGGAATTATACATATGAAAGACAGAGTAGATGCTGTGCTCAACCTTAATTAGTGAAAATCAGGCTGCCAAGCAAGGTTATGTCTGCAAGATATAAGTGATGGTGAATACGGCCTGCTAAGTTGTTACTATTCATCAGTCAGTCAGTAAACATTATGAAAGACAGGACTAAAAACTCTTGTTTTAGAGCAAGAGGAAGCTGTTCTTTGAGCAAATAAATGTTTCAGAGACCTGACCTCTCCTCCCTCCCTATTATTTTTTTAAAAAAGGTGCCCCTATCTCCTTTCTATCTAGCAAACAGACGTCTGCCTTCCAGTCATTTCCTTTGGGGCAATTTGCCAGGAATAACAAGCCAAACCTTAGCTTTCAGTGTACGAAGTTTCACTTTACTGAGCAGAGTTCAAGTGTACTCTATTATCCTAAACTAAGTGATAAAAAGGCCTTTGATGATAGCTTTCTGAATGACATATATAGGCCAGTGCTTCCTGTAGGGTGAGAGAGAAACAGACTCATTAAAGGAAACAGTTGGTTTGTCAGGTCATTTTCTTTTTTCCTAGTTCAAAGCTATATAGTGAAGTTCTAATGATTAAAAAAAACAATCCTCTATATATATATATGTATGTGTATATATATATATATATATATATATGTATATATCAATTCACAAGTTGGCTCCACTGAGTTCAGTGAGATACACTCATTTGTAAGCAGGTAGAGGACTGTAGCCATAATGACATAATTGCACAACAACAAAGAAAATAATGGGTTAGATTTGGATTCCAGCAGAATTACTGGAAGGCTTGGTGCTTTTTACCAGTATAAGCTGTCCCAGTGTCAATGTTCTTAACACATGGCTGGTCATTTCCTAAATGTCACCCTGACAGATGCCCACATTTTTCCTTTTAGTTACATAGGAAAGATCATCCTTAAACTATTTAAATCATCTAACTTAATTTTCAAAATTAATCATGCATGATAATTACTCATTTCGTCCCTGTACCTAAAAGCACATGGAACACCGCAAAATATAGTTTGGGCTTTTTTTAAAAAAATGCCTGATTAGTGACTCAGGTATTGATCTGCACCTAGACTTTGGCAAGGACTATTTATATGCTATCGATCCTCTTATGTAACATTTGGGCTTTTGTTACATTGAGTGTTAATGTTGTGGCCATAAGTGCCTGGCAGGTGCTTGGAGGATTGGGGTTGGCTGGTCAGAAAAAAAGATCTTGAGGAGCAGAAATGTGTCATCACCTTTTTTTTTTCTTCACACTTACAATTTGTACAGAATATAATTCACCAATAGATTACTAGACATTAAAAGTATCCATATAATCATCTAATTATCTTCTCTTCTTTCTTCATTTTCATTCTTCTCTTCATTCATTCTTTCCTTGTCGGATTAATAATCAATCTAACTAATAACCAGTTTTTAACCAGGATATAATAATGTCAAGAACAATAGTGATAATAATAATACAATAACAGAAATGACAATATCTATACCAAATGATATGTATAATCAATCTAGTGATCATAACCATTAATTTTACTATGTTTATAATAACTGTTAATTAAATATCTTTGTGTTATCCTAAAGACAGTATACCATAGCCCCTAATGGCTACACTATCACAAGGCAACTCAATAAAAATATTTTTACTTACTATTCTATGATGTTTTTATGGACTTACCTATATGCTTATCTACAACTGTATATCAAATATGAAAGCATCTTTCCATTTTTTCCTTCCATATCTTCCTAATTGGTTCCCATTCTTTATTTGCCTTATCTATACTTCGATTATCACTTATACATACAGTAAGAATATCCATTTGGTACATGTTAAGTAACTTAAGCAGCCAGTCCTCAATTGTTGGGATCTCTTTGTCTTTCTATCTAGAGGCATATAAGACCCTTGCTGCAGAAACCATATATAATAATAAGCGGCCGTATTTCTTCTGTTGCGGACCATTAAGTCCCTTACACATACTTTGAATACATGGGAACATCGATCCCTATAATTTTCCTGACCGAGTTATGTATACTTTTCCAAAATGATTTAGCTTTTTTACAAGCCCCCAGGTATGATAAAATGTTCCTAATTCTTCAGCACACTTCCAACATTTATCCGAACCTTTTTTTATATATCTTAACTAATTTCTGTGGGGTTAAATACCATCTAAATAGCATTTTGTAGAAATTTTCTATCAGTGCCATACATTTCCTAAACTTCAAGTTACTGGACCAAGTCTTTTCCCATTCACCCAAATCAATCGTATGACCAATAGTCTGCATCCATTTGAGCATATTCTCTTTAATAGTATCGTGTTTCATTTCCAGATTCACTAACATTTTATAAATAGCTGAAATTATATGGTCCTTCTCTTCTCATACTTTTATATCCATATTATTTCTCTTGCTAACTTTGTCCTCAATAGAAATGTGTCATCACCTGAGAGCACTTCAGTAAACTATCACACTGAGCCATGGTGTACTGGTTGAATTTTGTGCAAATGGAGATGGTAGTGCCATTAACAACAACAACAATTTGCAAACTTTCTCTCTGTTGGGGATTCAAGGTAGCTTTGAACTGTTAAAACAAGCACAGTTAAAAGTTCACAACATTATGAAAGTTAAAAGTTAAAAAAAAAAGACAGTTAAAACATAAGCCATTAAAAACATCGACTAAAAATCCTACAAGTTATAAAAGACCTGTTTCCCCTAAAAATCAGTTCCCAGAGGCCTATTAGATAAAACGTTTTTCACTTGTAGACAGAAAGATAGTAATGTGTTTAATACACAGTTTTTAAAAAAATCAAATAACCTCAGCTGGTTTGAGAGCCAATGATTACTGAGGTGGCAGGAGATATGACAAGGGTTTTTATCCGTTTCTCCTCCGCTGTGGCCCTGAGGGAAATCCTTCCTATGAAATTAATGTGCCATTGGGATGAAATCCCCCATTGGCACCACATGCTAATGTATTGAGCAGCTGTGAAACAAGTTTGGACTTAATCTCACACTCTCTACACCAGTAACACCTGATCTAGAAAGTATGAAAGAAGTACTGTAAATGCTTTTTAAAATGCCAGCATTATAATCAAATCGTCCTCAGTTTACAACACTTTGCATGTTCCTGAGATCCTGAAGAATCTTATTCTTGGCTCACTGTTAACATTCTGACCACAGAATAAAGAGTTGGTCTTCTAAGGTAGGAGTTTCTGGGGTGCACTCACACATGCAATTATAGCACTGTTATTCCACTTTAACTGTAATGATTCCATCTTATGGAATCCAGGGGTTTGTAGTTTGATAAGGCACGAGAGTACCTGGGCTGAGAATTCAAAATGCCCCTGCCAGAATTCCAGCTCCCAGGATTCTACAGGATGTTCCCATGGTACTTAAAAAGAAATAATAGTGCTAAAATTGTCTGGTGTGAATGGTAGTAACAGCTAAATCTGTCAATTTCAGTCTTGCTTAGTTTCTCATTTTTTCTTATGTTTATTGTAGCTTGATTCTGTTTGGAATCCAGTCAGTGTGGAAATCTGTGTGTGTTTTCATGCAGGTCTTCTAATGTAGGCAATAATGTTTCCCCCCCCAATATATACACATATACATATATACATATATATATATCTATTTGCTAGCAGTTGCCCTTGATCCAATATGTTCTTGTGTATAATTTCTATTAATACACACCTTTTTTGTATGCACGTTTGTCTAATGTACACATGTTTTAATGTAGACTTTGACAGGAACACATATCACAAAAAAAAAAACAGGATCAGTGTGAAAACATATTTCAGATGGCTTGGGAGCTGTGAATTATGTAATTTCATATAAAACTTTGAAGGGAATGGATTTCCACTATACTCATTTCTAAGCCAACCAATTAATGCTCCTGAATTAAACTGCACAAAATAATTTAATAGATGGATGTGATGATAATTTCTCCTCTAATATTGTATTTCAGTTGTAATTAGGGACAGGACGAATCCAGAATTTTCTGAATCTGAATCTGGATCCAAATCCCTGGAAGGTTCTGGGAATCCATGAATCTCACAAATTTTGAATCTTTCAAATCCTTTTTTTAAAAAAGGTTTAAAAAGCAAGAGAAAGAAGGATAATCTTGGGCAAGACACACTCTCTCAGCCTTAGCAAAAGCCTAGGCAAAGGGAAACCTCCCACTAAAGAAATCTGGCCAGGACAGTTGTCATAGTTTTGCCTCAGGATCTCCCCAGACTGAAAATGACATGAAGGCTTAATCCCACATTTTCCTGCCTGTGTAAAACAGGGTCACATACTACAGTACAGAGATGCTCCGGGTCAAAACTAGGTTTTCTTTGCATAGCTCCTTATTGGCATCCTGGGGTCTGTGGTTTGATGATGCTCCAGCACACTTTGGCAGAGAAGGCTGTGACTCCTTGTAAAATTACAAACCCCAGAATTGTGTGTGAAAGAGCTTTACAAGGGAGCTATGCAAAGGTATCTTTCAGCTGTCCTTGAAATCTCAAGCCTGTACCTTCCAGTCAAGTGCTGAACTTAAATATTAAATGATCAATTTAAATATCTTAGAATACAACCCCAGATGTAATTTCTGAAATTATTAACAAAAGCCATTATTACTTCAAGGGAAAAAGTCACCTACTTGCCATCTGCCCTTGTGTGTCTGGTCTTTCAGGTTTTCGGGCGTCCCGGTGTCCCAGGCTTTTAGGCGTGCTGGTCTCCAACAAACTATTTGGTTGGTGGATTTGAAAGATTTGGTTACCCTATTTTGGCTAAGGGATTCAGATTTGCGAATCTCAAATCCTTCCCCAGGATTCTAGGATTTGGTTGGCCCATCCCTAGTTGTAATCACGCATCTATTCTCTTTTGGCTGTAGTGAAAGTACACCACTAGTCAAGTATTTTAAAATTTGGCTTTCATTCACATCAAAACATGTTAAGGCACAGCAGCAGAGCTTGAAGTGCATGGAGGAGGGGTGGGAGGGGGCAGAGCCAAGGTGCATGGGGGTGTAGCCATGGCACGCGGAGGCGTGGCTACAAGCCAGGACGCTTCCAAAACATTGTTGCCCAGGGTGAACTGCCCCATCGCCCCTCCCGTCCCTATGCAATTGTTAAGACACTTCATGTATAGATATATATGAGTCTGAAAAGTGTTTTTAACTCTTGTTTGTACATTCTGTTCTATGTAATGATTTTTAATTGTATTTGTTGTTGCTGCTGCTGCAGCTGTGTGCCTTCAAATATGCCTAAGGTGAACCTATCATAGGGTTTTCTTGGCAAGATTTGTTCAGAGTAGGTTTGCCCTTGTCTTTTTCTGAGCTTGAGAGAGTTGAAGGATGCCCAAGATCATCCAGTAGGTTTCAATGACTGAGCAGGGATTCGAACCTTTTTCTTCAGATTCATACCCCAATGCTTAAACCACTACACCATGCTGGCTCTCCTTAATTTTAATTTTTATTCCATTTAATATTATTTGTGGCATGTCTGTTTTAAAATTTTCTATCATAATGCAGTAGCCATCACAGTTTATTTGATACAACACAGGGACAGAGCTATAGAGACGGGCGAAAAGTAACAGATTTGTTTTCACTGTTTCATGTCTGCCTTTCTTTGAACACTGCAGAATGAAGAACATTTTATTGCTGCTGGCATACAGGTCCAAACCATAGTCCAGATTCTCCATTTAAAGAAAGAGGGGCTGTGCTGGATCAAAGAAAGGACTAGCATTCTGTCTTCACATTAGCCAACCAGATGTTTATGTGAAGCCTGCAAGCAGGACATGAACCCAATACTGCCTTCCCATTTCTGTTTTCTAGCAGCTGCTATTGACAAGCCTGTTGCCTCTTATACTGGAAGTAATATACAGGTGTCATGACTAGTAGCCACTGATTGCCTTATCCTCCATAAAATTCTTCCAGATTGAAAAGACATTTGAATGGTGATCATAAATGGACGGATAGCATCACTGGAATATCATAGGGTGACTTATTTTTGCTTTGTTAGAAGGTGAATGTGATGTCTGCAAAGTGGCGTCATAATTCAGAAAGGATTCCCTGTAAGAGTGTGCAACAGCAGCCAACTGAGCATAGCACATGACTCACTTGATGAAATATTTCCATAGCTGCTCTGACCCCTTGTTTGATCTTAAGCACAATATTTCTGTTTAAGCAATTTCAAAATGCAAAGTTATTTTGGAGAGCTGAACTACATTTTATTACCATCTGTGAAATTTAACAAAATGCAACAGCAGGGATGGGGGTAGGGAGGCAAGGTTAGATTTTTAATGACTGTAAACTCCCCCGGCCCATAAAACCCACATGAAAGGTTGTTGATGGGAGGAACTATAATCCATAGAAGAGCCATTTCAACAGTGCAAATGTTTTTAGCTGTTAACTGTCAAATTCTGTTTGCAGTTTATTAAAGGGTTCTAGTGCACTGTTTGCAAGAAGACTTCAAAGGCCATATACAATGTCAAATGCAGGAACCCACCTACAGGATAGAAAATATAATCTCTTTCCTTTCTATGTGTGTAGGACCATATAAGGGCAGAGAAGGCCTCTGAACAGAGTTCTGCAGTAGCTAGTTAAGTGAAAGACTCTGCATGAACATTGCTTATAGCCTGGAATTCAATGCAGATAAAGCTTTGAACTGTTGTCTAGCAAGATAGTCCATCTAGGAGTCTTCATTTTTAAGCTCCACTATTCACTAAAACATTTTCCACAGCAGAAACAAGGCAGATGCTCAAAGCAAAATGTACAACTTGCATTTCACATGAAGTTGTGCATGTGTTTTTTCTTTCAAAAGATTTAACTACAGTTCTATTCAGTTCTTACTCATGTGTAGAACATTCATGTGAGGCATCATGAGTGGGGCCGACTTTAGTGTTTTTCCCTGACAACATACTCCCAGGCAAGTCCCACTCCACCTTCACTGTAGTGAGCATGAGTGTCTACAGGGGATTCTCTACACAAGAGCAGTGTTTACTTGTAGTTGCTTCATGTAACAGGGATGCTTGTGCAGCCAAATGTTTGGCAGCGCAGACTGTAGCATCTGAATTGTGCTCATCCATCAGGGGTCCTTTGCAGATGTAATGTTGGGGATGAGACCAGCACCAAGGCTCTTCTTTATGTGAGTGTCCTACCTACATATTCATAACACGTGAACAAGGCACCTGTGGAGATAATATAAAGCAGCTTGGAAATTAACATAAAACTCGCCTTGAGTTTGCCAGAGGCAAGGCCTTTGTTAAATTCAGATCATGAGCTGAGGTATTATATTGTGTTTGCTTCCTTTGGTTCGTGAGCAGCTTTCATTGATGAGGTTTTTGTTATTTTTAAGATACTGTGCCACAGGGCTCTTTACAGGTGAATTTTTTTTGGGTGGTGGTGGTGGTCTTTGGACCGTAATAAAGACTATAATAATAACAAGTGAATTTTTGGATTAGATTTTCCTACATGCATAGATTCAGAAAATCTCTTTCTGATTCCCTGTTTATCCAAATGTGCATGCAACTTGAGAAATATTGAATCTGATAATTTATGCCTTTGTTCTTTGCCCGTTAAATAAGCAAATGTAACAATTCAGCAGAGAAGTAGGTTGTTGTGGTGCCAGCCTGCCCATGGATGTGGAACTCAGCTGCATGAGTGGGTACAGATCTTCTGAACTATGATCTGAGTGTGAAATGGGCAAATATCGCTCTATCACATTTTCCCAGTAACCAAAAGGATCTTTGACTATGTATGTGCCAAAATCCATTAAGGCAAATGAACAGTATCCAACCAGGCTAGATTACTAACCCATGCCCCAGCCAGCTCCCTCCTGCCTGCCTCTTATCTACAACTAGCTTAGGAGGTGGCATTAACTGTGAGGTTCCTCCTTGGCCAGTCCCTCAGTCTTGTCTTTGTGGAATTCAACAGGCAAATTCCTCTTTATGAGCAAGGATAGCAATTATGTAGGCCTTGAGATATTGTTAGACTATATCTTCCAGGGATGGGGCTGCTAGGAGTTGCAATCAGACTATATGATTCCTGTTCCTAACAGAAATATTTTTCTGCCTTAGACACAGAGAAGGGTCTTCATGGTCAGAGGTTATCTTCACATACAGGAAGCAGTGGAGGTGGGGCAACAAGAAGAAGGAAGAAAAGACTAGCAGCCCTGCTTAGTGAATCCCTATCCACCTACACATTCATCACTTTATTTATATTCCACCCTTCTCAGTTTCTCAGGCTGACTTACAAAAAGACAGAGATTACCCATATAGTTAAAACAATATTAAATAACACTGGAATTAAAATAAATTAAAATCTTATTCTATATGACAGTCGCTGCAAGGATTAATTATGCTAAAAATTGGAAAAAATCAGATTTACCAAATATAGAAGATTGGGAAATAAAATTATTTGATATAGCAATTATGGATAAGATGACAACATTAATAAGAAGGATCCCTCTTGGAAAGTTTGTTAAGAAATGAGATCCAATTATACAATTTTTTAAAAGCAAATGGAGAAACTTGACAATAGTGAGCTTTGTTGACTGAAGAGAGAGATATGGCTGAACTTTATTCAGTTCATTCTAATTATCTGTAATATAAATCTATCTCTATATAGTAATAATGTTAAGACTTAATGTTATAAAAGAGGTAATATCAGTAGAGCCCTGATGTATTTAAAGGAAGGAAATTGATCCTCATTTATTTATTTAATTTATTACCATAAGTACAACCTAGTCAGGAAGCCAGAGAGGAAGAGGAATGATTGGAACCCAAATGAGGAAGTATGAAGGTACGTAGGTATGTCTTAAGATATGTTAAACTAAGCTATGTAGTATGTAATATTATTATACTCTCATGGTTATATTTTATCATTCTTAGGCCTTGTTTCTAGAGATCTTTCCTATTCGAGTATGTATTCCTTTGTCTCTTATCTATTTTATTTTTTTATTAAAAAATCTTACTTTAAAGCAGATAAATAACAGTGCAGCACCATAAAAGCCATTTTTTTGGGGTTATAATCAGTTTCCAAAAATTTTGTGGAAAAGGACTTAATCTATCATTGAAAGGAAAACAAGGAAAGAGGCATCATCATTTCCCTAGGTAGGGAGTTTCAGAGTGTAGGAGCAGGCACAGAAAAGGCCTTTTCTTGTGTTCTCATCAACTGTACATGTTAAAAAAACAACCCACAACTTTATTTATATCCCATTTTTCCTTAGAAAAACCCACAGAATAGAAAAGTTAAAACATAATTAAATGATGAAAATACATTAAAACAATATTAAAATACATAATTAAAAACTCAAATATTCATCAAGAACACAAAATCCAGCATGTTCTATTAGACCGGCCACACTTCAAATGTCTGTCTGAATAAAAACATTTTCACCTGATTGCAGGAGGATTGGAAGGAAGGTGCCAGTCTGACTTCCCTGGGAAGAGGGTAAAGGCAGGAGAACAGAGTAGCAGTAGAACTCCTGCAAATCTGAGAGTTTGGGTAGGCTCATATACAATGTACAATAGACCTTCCATATCTGCGGGTGTTCCATTCCAGGGACCCCCACGAACGAGAAAAATTGTAAATGCTCATGTCCCATATTCTTAAATGGCAGATGGCAGTGAATTCCAGCAATCGTGGAGTGTCACATCTTATACCTAAAATGGCGGCAATGTGTGAAGACACTTCAGTGCATTTATGCTCACATTGCTGCCATTTTAGGTATAGGATGTGACACTCCACGATTGCTGGAATTCATGGACTCAGAGGTCGCCAACAGAGAGAATCCACTGTGTTGTCCCTCAAATCACTGTTGAGTACATTAGCCTATAATGAAGTCAGAATTAATGCCGTTTTCTCTAGATTACTAGATTTTGTTTTTTTAAAATAAGAACTTTATTTTTTAATATTTTACAATAATTCTTACAGGACATAAATGACAAAAGTCAGAATTAAATAAAAATAAGCCAAAAAAAAAGAAAGAAAGAAAGAAAGAAAGAAAGAAAGAAAGAAAGAAAGAAAGAAGGAAAATTATACAATCCAGCAAACCATCAGTCCTTTAAATCTTTGGCTTCTTTATTTCAAATACCGATACACAAAAATAACCTAACGATTAAATAAACCATGACTTAGTTTTTCATTCAGTCTAGAAGACTAAGCTCAAGGCTAGTCCCCATTTCTCCACAAAATAGTCCATTAAACATTTCCATTGATTTATGAAATTATCATTAGTTTTATTTTTTAGGAATATAGTTAATTTACCAATTCCATAACTTCATATAACTCCATCATCCATTCCTCTATTTCAGGAATCTTTCTCTTTTCAAATTCTTAGCAAATAAGATTCTTGCTTTTGTGACTACATATAACAAAATTTTGTTATGTTGTTTTCCCATGTACTCCTCTATCACACTAATCATATTGTGTAAGTAAAATTCTGCCTTCATTGGAAAATTCTTTTTTATTATCTTGGTGATTTCCAAATAGATATTTTTCTAGAACAGTTGGGCTTTTTTACAATGCCACCAGCAGTGATAAAGGGATTCTTTTTCTAATTTACACTTCTAGCACCTATCATTATCTCCCTTGTAATTTTTTGCAGTTTTTGCTGGAGTTAAGTGCCATCTGTATAACGTTTTGAGATCTGAGATAGATTTTGAGAGACCAACAGTAAGACCAAGAACCTCAGGACTGTGGGTGTACCCAAAAATGGTGAGAACCACGAATGTTGCTGAAAGAAATTCTGAGCTCAAAGGTTGTTCCACAAACGAAAGTTGGTTGAGAAATGACAGTGAGTATTTCATCAAGGACTGGAGCTCTGCCTTGATATGCAGGGATTTCTTGGTGGCTGCTGACTTCCCCCCATTGTTTTAATGCCAATAGACAGAGACCTTTTGGTTCAGTTACTTTTGGCAACTGACCTCAATTACTGCAGCAGAATCTTCTAACCATAAGGGTATTGTATTTTTATCTTATCAGCATGTTTTAAAATTGTCTTTAATTTTTAAATCTTTTATTCATTTTATCTTTTTAATTGCGTTTGTAGTATTTTAATCCAAGTCATTTATGGGCAGAATGTGGGAAATAAATTGAATGAATGAATGAAGAATGTGTTCTGAAAATATTAAGGAAAAAGGAACTCTATACCTGCAAATGTGACTTAGAGACTAAAAGAAAGTGCTTACAAACAAGATGTGTGACAGAGAGACCTTCTATGCTGAGT
Source organism: Ctenosaura bakeri (assembly GCA_948474755.1). Taxonomy (NCBI): domain Eukaryota; kingdom Metazoa; phylum Chordata; class Lepidosauria; order Squamata; family Iguanidae; genus Ctenosaura; species Ctenosaura bakeri. The sequence goes on along the minus strand of CAOLHI010004098.1, from coordinate 100,855 downwards.
CTCAAGCCATTTCTGCACTAGACTGTTATAGTGCTATTATTCCACTTTCAACATCCTATGGAATCCTGGGGTTTGCGGTTTAGGAGGGGCCCTTGAGGAATAATAGCACTATAACAGTCTAGTGTGGAAATGGCAGAGAGAGCACTGCATCAAACTCAAAGGTAGTTGAAGAAACAAGCAGGGTAAGGGAGAACAAAGGACTCAATAGCCTGACTGCAAGGAATGAAAGGGAACTTCAGGAAGATAGCTATTTGTATGAATTACAATTATCTGCTTGGGGTCCAAGGTCTGATGGACAGAACTCCTCTGTGCCCCCAAGTGGGACCAATACGATGTGTGAGGCTATGGGAGAGAGCTTTCTCAGCTGTGACATTGTAGAAGACCCTCTCCTTGAAGACCTAACTGGTACTAATATTGGGCTCATTTCAGCACCAGGTTAAAACCCGAGTTTTAATAAAAGCCATGGTAGCTTTTACCTAATGTGTGCAGATACATGACTTTATATTGTTTTAATGTCAGATTTTAAAATTCTGCAATGTTTAATGTTTTTAGAATGTTTAAAAATTGTTTGTATTGTTGTTCAAATTTCAGTTGTCTTATTATTTTACATTGTTCCCACTGACTTTATTGGAAGCTGCCCAGAGATTTTATGATATGAGGCAGTATAAAAATACCATGAATGAATGAATAAATAAATAAATAAGCATACAAGATAAATAGAGGTATACATAACTAATGGGAACCCATGGGTGTGTGTGGTGTGATGCTTAAACTGCAGGTCTATTTTGAAGAGAAGAGACTTCAATGCTGGGCCATGTTTCCTACTAAGATTCTGGATTGGCCAATTCAAGGGATGCTGCCTGGGATAGTGGCTTGGTAGTTAAAGAGGCATTTGCAATTATCTAGAAAGCTCAAGCTCTATATCCTGCTGCTGGAGAACTCTTGAGATTAAGTTATTTTAGAAGACACTCAAGGAAGAGAGCAATAAATTAGATGTAAGTCAAGCATTAGCATCAGGTTCTTCTTGCTCTAGTTGCAATTGGTCTCCTGCTTTTCCAAGAGCACATCTCAGAAAATGTTGCTAGGGTGATGCCAACGAGAATGTATAATATAAATGCTACATTTATATAGCCATCAAAGCTGAGCTTCTCAGCAAAACAGAATAGTAAGTGATAAATTTAGGTAAATGTCAGTGTCAGGAAATGTCATAAAAGGAACTTTTGGAAAAGAAAGAGAAAGAACCAGTTTTGAAAGTGGCCATGGTCACTGGCAGTGTGGCCAATAATCTACATACATCTTTCCTCTGTACCAGTTCAAAGGAACATGTAGATTCTGTGGTCATTTCTTCACATGACTGGGTCTCACTGATGTCCTGTTGTGATCCTAGCAGTACCTTTGCTGGGAAGGGAGTGTGATGAGAATGCTGCCCTTTGCACCTGGCTGGCTCCCTGCAGAAGTGAGCATGAGCAACATATGCCTACGTTCTGCAGCACAGCTGGCCTCTTCCCTGTGCTGTGCTGGGGAAAGGAAGCACGTGATTGCGCTTCTGCCCCTTCTCTATGGCCGGGGGTGACAGGAGCGTTGCATGATCATGGGCACTTATCGGATTTTTTCCGTTGCATGGGGATGCGATGGCTACAGGACCACAATGATGTCATGCAAAAGCACAACCTGCAGACTGCTGCCATCATGTCCCCATCGTGGGACTGCAATGCCATGTGGAAATGGCCTGTGTCTCTAACATTGCCATTTTCTTTCACTCCATGCTTTTAGAAAAAACATCTTTGCCTCATAAAGAAGCCTGTGGGCTTTGAAAATTAGCACAATGAATTCCACCCCCGCTTTTGTTGGCCTAATAGAAGCATCATCACAATACGGACTTGGGCTTTTGGAAAGGAAAGAGTAGTAGTCCTATAGATTATTCACACTGAGTTCTTGATTCCATTGATCCACTACATGCTAGATCTCTCCGATTCATTTCATCAGCAGATTTAAAATGGAATTGAGTTGCCTTTATATTTTTGTTGCCTTCATCAAAGTAGTTATAATTATTTCTTTTTGTGGCTTTATAAAAGGGGTGGGCAATTTTAGACTCCAAATGTTACTGGCCTGTGATTCTTATCATCCTTCATCATTGGCTGTACCATCTAGGGCTCATGGGAGTTGCAGTCAAACATCATAAGGAGGACCAAAAATATCTCACCATTGTGTACCATGTGCATTAAAAAATAGCTTAGAATGATGCATGCATAGTGATTGTTTCCTCTTTGACTCTTTTGAAGTATATTTCATTTGGTATGATATCGTTAATGAAAAGCTCTGCCTAGCAAAGGCATATAGACCAAGCAGGCAAAAGCCAGCCACCTTGTCTACCTATTTGGCAAATAATTTACTAATCGAAACTTAACTGTCTTTTAACAATTCCTCTTTGAAGGTAACAAGGCCCTAAAAACTAGACTGACATGATCAAGTAGCTCTTTAAAATAAAAGTGCAGCTTAGTTCCACTCAGTTAATATCTCTTAACATACACCTATCAGTAGACATCTATTTTTGTGAAGTCTCAGTAAGAGGGTTTAATTGAGAACAATAAGAACAACAGTTGGATTTCCCAGAGGAACCGTTCTGAAATTCTTGTAAAAGCTGATGAAAATCTCCTAATGGCCACTCAGATAGCAAAGTAAAGCATAGAAAGGAACTTGCACCACTGAAGAACTATTTATTTCTATTTTATATTATTGAAAAAAAAAATCCCTTTCAGTCTCTATCAGTTGATGAACAATTTACAAGCATTCCAAGCAAGCTAAGGGAGTTCAGAAAAGCCCAGCCATGCATACGCTTGTAAATACCTTTGGATCGCGGCAGTAACAGACAGTGAAAATGCTAAATATTCCATACCATTTTGACTTAAAAATTATAGTTTTGATTACCAGGCTATGTTGCACTTCTCTCCTCTTCTGAAATTGCATTCCCTTTGTAGGTGGGAATTTTGATGTTAATCTTCAATGGCATCTCATTAAGTGACCTTGAGAAGTCTTGTAGTTAAGATTCAGGCTTAGAGGGATTTAGCAGTGTAGCTTCCATAAATTTTAGTTAGAAGGTATGGATAGCTTTAAATGTTCATAGTCTCTGTGGCTTCCTCATAGCATTGCAGTTCCAGGTCATAGCTGTTGGACTTCATTTCCCTTACTTCTTTCTCTTTCTGCTTTGAAAAGCACATTTTAAGGGTCTACGTAATATATGCACATGTTGTATGCCATTACTAATGCCTGGGGGATGAATGTTTTTCTCTTATGTCGAAGATAGTTTTATAATTGTCAGGAAAAATTTACGTGGAACCATTTTACCACAGAGATTGATTTACTTTCACTTTGTCCTCACAGTTTCCAGTTTGCTAGCATTTTCCCTGCAATGGCTAGCTGCCTAGGGTTATCTATCCCTGTGAAGTAGGCTTGCAGGACCAGCTACTGTTAAAGAAAACAGGATATCCAGATTCTTTGCTCCTTGGATTATAGAACTCTTTGATCTGCTAAAGCCAAAGCCAGTATCTCCTAATATGATCAGAACAACCCCTTACCACTTACTTCCTTTGTGTTATTAGAACCAGTGGCAAAACTCTGCTTACTATCTAATACCTTCTGTTCACAAATTTACAGATAAACCAATCATCCATTTTAGTTCCCCATGAAGATCTTTCAGATGTCACAACATTATAATTGGTCCTGGACCTCTGAATCTCTTTGTTTGTGTTCTTTGTGGTTTAATGGCCTTCATGAATGCTACAGAGAATAGGGTCCTCCTCTTCATCTCACAATCATCTTTTTGCTTCCAAAAATTCCAGTGAGATGCCTACTATCCCTTTAAGGTGCTACTGAGAGTGGTCCAAGCAGGCTCTGCTCATCACATTCTTGTAAATCCTTTTGGTGGATCCCAGCTTTGCACCTTTCCACCCTGCCATCCAGCCTGAGAAGTCTTGGATGCAGGTCAAAAAAAGTATTTGCAAAGGGTAACATAAATATAACGTAAAAGTAAAGTATTGTAATGTAACAACTAATGTAAGGTCAGAACCAAGTATATATGAACCGTGTAAGAGGTATTTGTGCAAACAGAAACCAAGTATATTATAATAAGGGAGACAATGAATAGATGGTACAGAAATAGAATGTCCCGTGGTATCAACATATGTATGTTATTACTTTAGGAAAGTTATGTTAAGGCTGCGATTTCTGTAACTAAATATGGGTTAACAAATTATGTTTCAATGATCAGATAAATAAATAATACCATTGTGTTCCAGTGACAGAATGATATAAAATGAAAAGGAGAACGTAAAAGGGTATGTAACAAGAGCGTAATTCACCCAATCTGTGGTTCTAGCAGAGAGAGAAGTCAATTTTAATGTATATGTTGGTCTTTCTTTCTTCAACACCAATCTTATATGATACTTATATATGATATTATTATTTGTTTTTTCTATTGTTTTTTTCTCCCCCCTCCTCTTTGTTACACATATGGTAATGTCTGGTATTAGATCTTATTTGCTGTTCTTCTACTGATACATGTGGTTTGTCTGTTTGTGCTAATAATTTATTGGAAAATAATAAAAATATTTATTTAAAAAAAAGAATAATTGTCATTCCTTTTCCTGACTTCCTCTAACACTGTGAAGCAAGCTTTCAGTCCTTCAAACATGCTGCTAAGAGATGATAAAGGAAGGGTTAATTTAATATCTCAATATTTCTCTGATCTCTTTATATCCATGGTTAGCTTTCCAGTATTCACCTCTTGCCCTCTTTTCATCTTGTATTCTATAGGATCAGTGTTCAGCTAAATTGGACTCTCTGCTGCTTTGTTTCTCTCCCACCTGATGGACAGCTTTCATCAATTTGCCTTGAAGTTGACTTTATTTACTTACTTACTTGTTTGTTTTATTTATATCCCAATTTTCTCCTGTATAAGACCCAAAGCAGCTTATACAATACAGCTAAAAACAATCTGAAATACAAAAATTAATTTTTTTAAATACAACATTAATTTCAAACAATTGAAAGCACATTAAAATGTACCTATTGCATTACCCTAACCAGATTTAAAACTGAAGGCCCGTTTAAATAGGAAGGTCTTGACCTGCCAGCAGAAGGAGAGTAGGGAGGGGGCCAATCAAGTCTCCCTTGCTAGAGAGTTCCATAGCCTGGGAGCAGCCACTGAGAAGGCTCTTTTGTAGATACTCACCAGCCATACCTATGAGGGTGGTGGGACTGAGAGAAAACCTCTCATCAAAGATCTTAAAATTCAGGTAGACTTGTATAATGATGTAGGTCTTTCAGATAGCCTGGATCTAAGGCTAATAGGGCTTTGTAGGTCATAACCAGCACTTTGAATTCTACCTGGAAAATGGACTGATAGGCAGTGAAGCTGTTTCATCAAGGAAATTATATGTTCTCTATAACTGGCCCTGGCCAACACAGTGTTTTGGACCTGCTGAAGCTTCCAAACAGTTTCCAAAGGTAGCCTCAAGTAGAGTGTGTTACATCCAAACAGGATGTAATGAAGGCAAGTGTTACTATAGCCAAGTCTGACTTCTCAGGAAATGAGTATAACTGACACACTAGGTTTAACTGCACAAATGCATTCCTGACCACAGCTGAAACCTGGGCTTTCAGACTCAGAGATGAGTCCAAGAGAACACACAAGCTACCATTCAGCAGAGGCTGAATCCCTACTACCAATATCTTCAGACTGATCAGACTGATCTTCAGAATGAACTTCAGACTGATCAGGAGCATTTCTGTCTCACCTGTATTAACCTTGCCCTCATGCAAACACTACTTTAGTACTGAAATAGGTTTTTGAAGTCAGATGGAAAGGAGAGATAGAGTTGGGCATCATCAGTGTACTGGTGACGCCAAACCCAAACTTCTACATTTTCATGTAGATGCATGTGGGACAGAATGATCTCCAAGGGAGACCACCAATATCAATGTCCAGGATGTCAGACAGGAGTCCCACAGCATCACCTTCTGAGTGCTCCCCTCTGCTGTAAAACAGCGCCTCTGATTCCCATCTCAGAAAGATATCCCAGAAGGATACCACAGTCAATAGTACTGAAAGCTACTGAGAAGTCCAACTAATCCAAGAGGGACACATTCCATTGCATGACTGCAAAAACAGGGGGAAAAAGGCAGTCTGATTATGATAGGCTGCCCAGGTGGGAAAAAAATGTTGGGTTGTGAATGTATTTCAAGCTTTCCCTGAACACTGAAGCATCTGATATTTTCTTTGATACCCTATAATGTTCAGATCTTTTGTTTCATGCATAGTAACATTTGCTAATTAGGACTCTTTTTAGGCCCCATGCCATGGCAGTGTTACAATATATTTTCATATTGGCACAACTCTAAATAAAACAGAGCTGACTGGCAATGGGACACAGAAACAACTTGGGATCATCAGCTCTCCTTTTGAGCTTAAATAGGTGTCAGCTGAGGTCAGGAGTCATCTGGGAAAATTAGATGGATGGTAAATGTATTATCACTCCTCATTCCAATCCAGGAAATATCTCTGATGAGCAGTTCTCCTCTTCCTGTAATGACAGAAGTGAAACAACTGTTCAATGGACCTGCCATATCCTCATTCCTGGTATTCAATTCCCCACTGCCATTTTTAGAAAACTACATTTGGTGGCCTGTGTGTGAATGTAAAGATCTTTGTTATTGCAAAAAGTATCTGCAGCTTGATATATTGTGTCTGTGAGTAGGCACAGGTGGCTAGAGGACAGCAGGTATCTTTTAAATCAGGCCTGCACAACTTTGGCAGTACATAAGGACTGAAATTAAATAGGCTAAACTTCTTTGGGCCGCAGACAGGTTTTTAGTACCTCACTTTCCAAATAAAGTTATAATAATGGTATAATAATGTTTTTTTATTTGCAAAGTAGTTTAATCATTAATTATGCTATAATTATTATAGTATAATTAATGATTAAACTATTTTGCAAATAAAATAAACCATATTATAAAATTATGTTTTTATAATATGCTTCCATGCTTTCTCATCAGTGCTGGGGCAGGCGAGGAAATGTTGGAAGGCATCACACTGGGCTAACACTGGATAGCTACACATATGGTCCATCCACCAGGCCAGGCCTTTGTGGTACTTGGAAATGAAGTCCTCCTCAAAGCGCCTGGTGGCCTGCTTCTCTGGCAAATGGGGCACTGAGATGACAGGAAACTTTCCCACCAGGCACCCATAGAGCCAGTTAAAGTGCTTGTAGCATCATTGCATCTGCTGCCTAGTGTGGCTGGGCACCAGCTTGTAGGCAATGTAGCTCTTCATGCCCTTGCATCTGGTCTGCTTGGTGGGTCTTTGATGGAGCGCTAGAAAGGGTATGGGTTCTCCTGCCACTCGAGCCCATAGGTGCCCAGCACCATGCACAGCTTGTCCCCATCTTTGACGAAACTTGATGCCTTATCCAACACAAAAGGCCTTGCCACCCAATTTCACGAAAGTGGAGAAGTGGTTCAAGAAGAGGCCACAGTTGCCTCAACTGTTGACGCCCTCAAACCAGCCCTCCATCTCCTGGTTGCTGCAGAGGCTCAGCACCTTGTGTTTCTACAGGGAGATCTCACCCGGCTTCTCTGACTTGAAGTCGTACAGCATGCAGGCTTGCAGCAGTGCCATGCCTGGCTGCCGCCACTGCTGCCCAGGCAGGAGATGGGGACAGGGACACAGACGGGCTGCCCTGCAGTGCCGCCACCCAAAGGCAACTTGCCTTCCTCCTCCTCCTCCCCCTCCCACTCTGGTGGTGCTCTCTTTAGCGGACAAATGGGCTGCCCCCCCACCCCGAATCCCCTGCAGCAGCTCCTCCTTTGCTTCATGCTCTCTGGGACTATTTATTCTCTTCACAAGCTGTTCTGTTCTCTCTCTTTCAGCCCTGGGAGAGGAATAGTATGTGTATATATGTGTGTGGCATGGCTGTGGTGGTGAGGAGAGAGAGCTTCCTTTCTTCCTTCAGCCCGCCTTGTCCCTCAGTGACTGAAGAAGCCAGCCAAGCTAGTTCAGGTACCTCCAATCCTGTAGGAGTCCCTGCTTCACCCTGTCTGTGTTGCTTGGGTAGAGGGGACCGTGTGTGTGAGTGCATTTGTGCGTGTGCGTGGAAGGGGCTGCACTGCGCCCGGGCACTGTCCCACCACATTGCCAGTTTCACTAATCTGGAACCAAGAGGCAGGGCCAGGGAGCCAAGCACAGACTGGCCACCCCCATCGATGGGGCTTGGCAGGCAAACAGACGTGGGAGAAGTGGAGATGGGACCGCACAAAATCCTCTGGGGGACTGCATGTGGCCCACGGGCCATATGTTGTGCAGGCCTGTTTTAAATAATATTTCTAATTGATATATCTACAGCCACCGTTTCTGCAAAAGGAAAGGCTGCATTTCACCTTTGTTTCCCATCTTCAATAAAGTGTTGTTTTGGCAAAATACAGGTGTTCCTTATTATATCCTGGCAAGGCTTTGCAAACTCAAAATATAGAGTTCTCTAGCGCTTCAGTCTGAGGGAGTTGGGGTGGGGATGAGGGAGATCATTATCACTACCATTTTTACAACAAAATAAATAATCTTCCCTTTCCACCCCATCTTGCAAATTGAGGGACTGACTCTGTGAGAATGCTTGTCTAAAGCCACCTAGTCAGTTTATTATGGCTGAAGTGAGACTAGAACGGACAATTTCATGTTTCATATCTCACTCTTTTAACCACCATGCTATACCATCTGATAGCTGTTATGCCATAAACATATCAGGTTCAGCGAGGGGCATTGTGAAATCTGTAGACTTCCATCTCTATCTCCTTTGATTTTGGCCAGCTTATGACTACCTGTGTCCTAACTATTGTAGCTAAGAAGGCTGCCCCCTTTGGATAGAAGCAGCAGGTTTTTCACAAATTTATATGCTTGACAAAGTGTTTGGAACTGGTATGAACGCTGCATAAAGGATTTGGATACCTCTCTCATTGGTGTCAGTGAGCTTCCTGGTGGAATATGCTCACTTGCTATTGAACGCATAGGAACCTGACATTTTTAAAAAGAAAGAAAGAATAAGTTGTTATATCTGGTCTTCAAGTGAAGACATTCCTATAACAGAAAGAGAAAGGCCCTTTTCTCACGGGGTGCAGAAATCGTGCCGCTACGATCCAGGCGGGTTTTCCCAGGCGGGTTTTCCCAGAGGAAAGAGCAGAGGAGAGCTGGGTCTGTGAAGACATCCTAGACCAGGTGTGTTTTACAGGCTTGTTTTTTTTGCTGTGCTTGTTTTTGCTGTGCTTGAGGGGCCTTGCTTGTTTTTGCTGTGCTTGAGGGGCCTTGCTTGTTTTTGCTGTGCTTGAGGGGCCTTGCTTGTTATTTGCTTGCTATTGATTGCTGGCTATTGTCCTGGCCGTGGGCTCTGCCTGATCACACGGTCTGACTAACAAGGGGGAGGAGGCAGCTAGTGGGGAGGAGCTTTATTAGGAGCTACCAACGGCAAGCGCCTTCGGCGCACGCACTTGAACTCCTTTACTTTCTCGAGCTTCTCCTGTACTACTCTCTGTAGTTTCAAGGATGGAAGGAGAGGGAGCTGCTGTAGTCACCTGTAATACTTGTGGCATGTTCCTTTTCTTGCCACAAGAGGTTCTTGGATACACCTGCACCAAGTGCAAGCTGGTCACCTTCTTGGAGGAGAAGGTTCGCCAGCTGGAGGCACGAGTTTCTGATCTCCACCTTATCAGGGAAGGGGAGGAGTTTTTGGATAGGGAAGAGAAGACCTACCGGAACTCCAAATACAAGGAGGAGCTGCCAGATCAGGAAGCCAGTACACAGCGCCAGGAAACGGAGGCTTGGGCAAATGTTACACGGAGGAGTAAAAGGACCAAAAAGGTAACAGAGACTCTTAACCTACACAATCGCTTTGATGTACTTGGACTTACAGACAAAGAGGAGCACTACGCAGAGGGAACAGAATGTCAACAAGAAAGAATCCAACATCGGCAACAGGAACTAGATCAACGCTCCCAGCCTCAACAGAATGCTCAGGCAGTCCTGGTAAAACACGCTTATCGAGGAGCCCAGGGGAAGCCTCAGAAGAGGCGAGTTCTGGTTGTTGGGGACTCTTTGCTAAGAGGAACTGAAACAGCAATCTGCAAAACGGACAAGCTCAATCGAGAGGTCTGTTGTCTTCCTGGGGCCAGGATCAACCACGTAACGGAGAGGCTAACCAGGCTAGTCAAACCCACTGACTATAAGCCCCTCATTTTGGTTCATGTCGGAACCAATGACACTGCGAGGAGCAGCTTAAACCACATTGCAAAGGACTACGAACGTATGGGGACAAAGCTTAAGGACCTTGGTGTGCAGGTGGTCATTTCGTCTCTCCTCCCTGTTCAAGGATACGGCGCACATAGGGAAAGGGCAATAGTAGAGGTCAACAACTGGCTCCGCACATGGTGCCGCCAACAACGGTTTGGGTTTTTGGAACATGGCCTGAATTTCCATGAACATGGGCTTCTGGCGAGGGATGGGCTGCACCTCACAAAACTTGGCAGGAATGTTTTTGCTAACAGTCTTGCAAGGAAGATTAAGAGGTCTTTAAACTAAGTTCCACTGGGGAGGGGGACAATATTATTCAGGGCAAGGACTCAGAGAACACAGGGGGAAAAGGCCCAAATGATACTGGACAAGTAGTACAAGTGGCCAATGGCGGGAGGAGTAGAATCAATAGTACAGGACTTGCAGGAAGGGCCCAGGGACTTAAGTGTCTCTACACTAATGCAAGGAGTATGGGAAACAAGCAGGATGAGCTTGTACTCCTAGTACAAGAAAATAAATACGATTTGATAGGCATCACTGAGACCTGGTGGGATGAGTCTCATGATTGGAATACAGGAATAGAGGGGTATAGCCTGTTTTGTAAAAATAGACCAAACAAGAAAGGAGGAGTAGTAGCCTTGTATGTCAAGGATGTTTTCACCTGTGAAGAGATCCAGGACTTAAACCCAGAAAGCCAGGTCGAGAGCATTTGGGTAAGAATTAAGGCAGCGAGAAACAATAGGGATATTCTGGTGGGGGTTTACTACAGACCTCCAACCCAGGCTGAGGACTTGGATGACGCCTTCCTCAACCAAATGACTGCACATTCAAAGAGGAGGGATACAGTAATAATAGGAGATTTCAATTACCCGGATATATGCTGGCAGTCAAACTCTGCCAAGACAGCAAGGTCCAGCAAGTTTCTTGCTTGTCTTGCAGACAACTTCATGGTCCAGAAGGTGGAAGAGGCCACAAGGGGATCAAATATTCTAGATCTGGTCTTGACCAACAGGGATGACCTTGTGAATGAGGTAGAAGTGGTTGGATCTTTAGGGGGGAGTGACCATGCCCTGTTGGAATTTAGCATTCAGTGGGAAGGAGAAGATAAGGGTAGCCAGACACTCATCTTAGATTTTAAAAAAGCGGACTTCTGTAAACTTAGGGAGCTGCTGGCTGGAATTCCGTGGTCAGGAATAGTGAAAGGGAAAGGAGTTCAGGAGGCATGGGAGTTCCTTAAAAAGGAGATACTGAAGGCACAGTCTAAAACAGTGCCATTAAGGAGGAAAAATGGAAGGCATCTGAAGAAACCAGAATGGTTGACTAAAGAACTCTCAGCTGAGCTAAGAGTTAAGAGAAACATGTATAGGAAATGGAAGAAGGGGGAAACCACCAAAGAAGAATTTAAGCAAGTAGCTAGAAGATGTAGGGAGGAAGTCAGAAAGGCTAAAGCACAGAACGAGCTTAGGCTGGCCAGAGACATTAAAAACAATAAAAAGGTTTTTTTTAAATATGTCCGCAGCAAAAGGAAAAAGAAGGAGACAGTAGGGTCGCTACGCAGAGAAGATGGCGAATTGGTCACAGGGGGAGAGAAAAGGCAGAGCTACTTAACACCTTCTTTGCCTCAGTTTTTTCCCAGAAGGATACAAGCACTCAACCTGGCGGTTGGGGAGCAGGGGAGGAAGCAGAGGAAATGAGGCACATAATAAGTAGAGAGGTGGTACAGGAATACCTGGCCGCATTGGATGAATTCAAGTCTCCAGGGCCAGATGGATTGCATCCTAGGATATTAAAAGAGCTGGCAGAGGTCATTTCGGAACCGCTTGCTATAATTTTTGAGAAATCTTGGAGGACAGGAGAAGTTCCAGCAGATTGGAGGAGAGCAAATGTTATCCCCATCTTCAAGAAGGGAAAAAAAGAGGACCCAAATAATTATCGCCCAGTCAGCCTGACATCAGTACCCGGAAAGATCCTGGAGCAGATCATTAAACAGTCAGTTTCTAATCATTTAGAAAGCAACGCGGTAATCACGAGAAGTCAACATGGATTTCTCAAAAATAAGTCATGCCAGACTAATCTTATCTCTTTTTATGACAGAGTTACTAGCTTGATAGATGAAGGGAATGCTGTGGATGTAGCATATCTCGATTTCAGTAAGGCCTTTGACAAAGTTCCCCATGACATTCTTGCAACGAAGCTAGTAAAATGTGGGCTGGACAGGGCTACCGTTAGTTGGATTTGTAATTGGTTGACCGACCGAACCCAAAGGGTGATCACGAATGGCTGCTTTTCGTCCTGGAGAGAAGTGACTAGCGGGGTGCCACAGGGTTCTGTCCTAGGCCCAGTGCTGTTCAATATTTTTATCAATGACTTGGATGAAGGAATAGAGGGCATGCTGATCAAATTTGCAGATGACACCAAATTGGGAGGGGTTGCTAATACGCCAGAGGACAGGATCAAAATTCAAAATGACCTGGATAGATTGGAGAGCTGGGCCAGGGCGAACAAAATGAAATTCAACAGAGAGAAATGTAAGGTCCTACACTTAGGCAGAAATAATGGAATCCACAAATATAGGATGGGGGACACGTGGCTGGATAGCAGTACGTGTGAAAGGGATCTAGGAGTCTTCATAGACCACAAGCTGAACATGAGTCAGCAGTGTGATGTGGCAGCCAAGAAAGCCAATGCAATTCTCGGCTGCATCAATAGGAGTATGGTGTCTAGATCGAGGGAGGTACTGGTACCACTCTACTCTGCTTTGGTTAGACCCCATCTTGAATACTGTGTCCAGTTCTGGGCACCCCAATTCAAGAAGGATATTGACAAGCTGGAGCAAGTCCAGAGGAGGGCGACCAAAATGGTGAGAGGCCTGGAAGCCATGCCCTATGAGGATAGACTTAGAGAGCTGGGTATGTTTAGTCTGCAGAAGAGGAGCTTAAGAGGGGACATGATAGCCATGTTTAAATATTTGAAGGGATGCCACGTAGAGGAAGGAGGGGGCTTGTTTTCTGCTGCTCCAGAGACCAGGACAAGGAGCAATGGATTCAAGCTGCAGGAAAGGGGATTCCACCTGAACCTCAGGAAGAACTTCCTGACAATCAGGGCTGTCCGGCAGTGGAATCTGCTGCCTCGGAGTGTAGTGGAGTCTCCTTCCTTGGAGGTTTTTAAGCAGAGGCTTGATAGCCATCTGTCGGGATTGATTTGAGGGTGTTCCTGCATGGCAGGGGGTTGGACTGGATGGCCTGTGTGGTCTCTTCCAACTCTGAATTTCTATGATTCTATGATTCTATGATTCTATAATCCCCGCTAACACGGACTGAAATTTTAGGAGTGTTCTCATGGCTCCATAGGGAAGAGGCTTAGGCAGCATCAATGCATTCACACAATATTACCATGGCCCCTCCCATAGCTGTCCTTTCCCCGCCCTGTTTGGCAGTGATTGGCTGTGCTCAATTTTTAAAAGAAACACTCTGAGCATCATCACGGACGTCAGTACGCACGCGTGTCCCCTTACATCCTCCGACGAACCCCCACCCCACCCTGTCCCGCGCCTTTCTTTGGAGCTGCCGTGGAGATGTTTTCCCCCTCTGTCTTTTCGCTTGCTTTCTGCTGTTTTGTGTATGGAGCACGAGCTGCTGACGAACATTGCTGGGGTGCTAGCCCTGCTAATGATGGTCTTTTCAGCCTTGATAGCAGCACTGGAAAGCACTGGGGGTGGTCTTGTCGCTTCTGCTGGCCACGCCTAAATCCCTCCCTCTCTTGATCCCCCACACGAATCAGTACGCACCATCGCTTTTTCACGAAATGACAAGCGTGGATTGGAGGAAAAAAACCACATTTCTTCCGGTTTTTTAAAAGTGCGCACGAATGCTGGATGGTGGCTTCCCCGCACAGATTGAGGTGAGAATCAAAAAAATTAAATGCGACCCGGTTCTCTCTACGGTGAAAAGGCCCCCGTTCGAGGTCGACCTGGGAAGATTTAATTACCCCGTGAGAAAAGGGCCAAAGTGAGATAATGTCAGGGAAAGAACCTCTTAGCTAGTGGAAAGCTAGCAGGTTATTTGAAGAAAGGTATGAACCTGCCTTTGTTTTGAGAACTTCTCTCTGTCCTGCCACCATCATAGGTACATGTGGTGGGAAAAGCCTTCTCCATGGCTGCTCCCAGACTCTGGAACTGCCTTCCCAGTGAGGCTAGACTGGCACTCTCCTCACTACTTTCTTCAGAGAAGCAAAACTTTTATTATTTTAGCAGGCCTTTGAGAAGTGATTTGTTAGGGGAAACAGGCCATGTATATTGAGCTGGACATTCAGTTGTTGCTGCTGTTGTTAAATAGTTTGTGTAACTGGTTTTAATTTTATGATGGTTCAGTTGCTTTTTAACTTTTGTATGCTATGAATCTTGTATGCTATGAATGGACCCAAAAAGAGCTGGTAAGGGCCCTATCTGCATGAGGCAAGTGAATCGCTTCGTGCTGTTACTTGCTGGCTCTTCTTGGGTCCAAAGTAATGCCGACTTTCCCTTGAGCCCTTCCGCAGGGCTCCTCCATTAGTGCAGGGCGAACCAGAGCAGTGCGAGGTCTGTAGATCCGCACTGCTCCAGCTTAAAATGGCAGCTTCCAGTGTCTTCATGGGAGTGGATCAACCGCTGATGCTGGCCATGCCCACAGCCCGTCCTCCACTGATCTCAGGCTCGCATTGGTGCAGGCCTGCACATCTGCACAGGTAAGTAGGAATGCAATGGCGCGTTCCAGAAAATGTAAAGACCTGATTTTTCTGGTCTTTACTTAGCACGCTGGAGGACCACTTGGGGGCGGGTTGGATCAGACTAAGGTGCGGAACTAGGTTAAATAGCCTGCACCTAGTCCGATCCAAGGTGCGGACAACCTCCTTGCCAGGACACCTTGGCCCGTTTTAACTGCCTCGTGCAGAAAGGGCCTGGGTTTGTTTTGTTTTAACTGTGGTAGACCACCTTTGGCCCTGAACTAGAAAGAAGGAGGGAGATGATGATGATGATGATGATGATGATGACGACCTATGTCCAAAACTGCTAATGAAACAATGTGTTTGAAGTAGGCTAATGTCTACGTCAATGGGCTATATTTGTATGTTTTTTTTTTTTTAAAAATGCCACTTTAACATGAGCCCTTTCCACATGGGGGTATTAAAACGGTGTACGCGACCTCTGACGGAGGTCGTCTACACCGTAAAATGTATTGGGGCGGATTACTTTAGTGTAATTCCACACCCCAATCTGCGCTAGGGTGCCCGGAAGTGGTGGCACCACATGCTTTTTAAAAACCACTTTTTAAGTCCTTTTTAAAAGGCACGAGTGTGCAGCCGTGTGCAGCCATGTCGCAGCGCCTGGTGTGGATTTGCAGACGCGCGCAAGGGTGTGCCTGCAGATCTGCCGGAGGCAGGGTTGGCGAGCTTCTCCGGTTGGTGGAGAGCCTCCGCCAGCCGGCAGCCGCCATTTTGGATGCCGCAGGATGCCATGGGACGCCGATGAGTGTGGAGCAGCGAAAACACACTGCTCCACACGGTGATGGACTTACCCGGATGCAGGTAAGGTCCGTCCTAGTGTGTTTTGGCCTGTTTTTTCCTCCGCGTGTGGAAAGGGCCATGATGTGAGAAGTACTGAACTCTTCTGCATAAAATATCAACAACTTAGTTTTATTTTATTTCTAATGAGAGATGCTAAACTTTGCAAATAATTGTCAAGAATTTCATAGTGACACAAACAGTTACTCACTATGAGACCAAATATCTAATATATCTTCTCCATTAGATCACAAAATATTTATCAATGTAAGAATATTTGCACCTGTTTTTCTGGTATCCCCTCAATGATTCTATGAAGTAAATCTCTGAATATTCTCTTCCTGCTTTAAGTGAATTCAGAGCTTAGAAAAAGTATGACCAGAGCTTGGGAAAGTTACTTTTTGGGATTTGGGGAGTTACAGTCCCAAGAGTCAACTTTTCCAAGCTCTGGGTAAGACATGTCCAAGATGATTTGTGGCTTCAAGACTGAAATACTCTTGAACTTAGAGTCAGAATCCAATAGTTTATAAGCAGGTCTATCAAATGACTGGCTTCTTAGCCAGCTTAGAATAAGCTTGCTCCATAATATGCAGCAGCCTCTTAGTGACATAGGTACATATAAGCATGACTCACAGATGTATATGTCTCTTTTTGGATAGGGTGGAGTAGTCCTTTTCCTTGTCTAGCCTCTCCAAAAGCTGTCAAGTTCCAGGAGGGGCTGCTGGTGCTACTGTGTACTGGTGGGTAGTGGAGGTAGGCAGAAGTAATTCAAGATGAATGTGAAGCTGCTCAGGGCTCCAAGGGGATGGAAAAGTGGGATGCGTGAGCCATGAGTGCACTCTCATTTCTTCCCTCTCTGAGCTGCAACCAGCTGCTCTTCTATTGTCTGAATTGCCTCCCTCCCCTCCCCACCGATAGGTAGCAGTGACAAGGCCCCCCTCCTGGTTTTTTGAAATCTTCGGGGGGGGGAGGTGTGGAACTATGGAGGCAGGGCATTACTGTCCATGTTTGATATAAGATTTCAGCTGCTAGCTCCTGCAAAGTGCTGGATCAATTCCCTCTTTATGTTTTTAGACCACCACTACTACCACTACTATGTAAATATCACAAACAATGCTTTAATTGTTTGTGAGCTGTGCAGCTATCTCAGCACGTTGAGGTACTCTTGAGCAAGGTTATGTGCTCACTTGCTGATTCAGGTGTAGCTGATTATGAATATGCAAATATTGTGCAGCGTAAACATAAAATTATATCCACATTCTCCATAGCTTTAATGAGTAGCAAAGTCCAGAGAGAAATCAGTAGCTTACTCCAATAAAAGTCCCCCCCCTAAAAAACACCCTGCTTTCTGTCCCTCTTGACTGAAAAACCCACCCATAAATGACATTTTAAAACTGTGCCTTGGAACTGTTTTTAATGTCTGAGGCTCAATACTGGGAGGTATGTTGCTATTAGTTTTGCCTGCTTGCAGGCACATTTTTAGAATATAATGGAAACATAGAACACATTGCATGAAGATGATGGTGATGATGATGGTGATTGTGATGGTGATGATGCCACCAACTGAGGCAGGTAAGAGGCTGACTACCTTGAAAGAAACAACATAATAATAAATGAAATACTACAAAATTAAGTGAACAAAAATAAATGTATGCAATCAATTCATCATGCAAAGCGAAAAATATGCAGAGGTGCCTATAACGTCTCCAAAAATACCTGCCCCTCCACTATACTACTTTAGAGTAAACACACCAGAGATACATTAAAAAATGGAGGGCTTTAGACAAAATGTTCTCAAAAGAAGTTGTAAAACATGTACATTGACCAAACTAGAGAGTCTTTTGATGCAAAACCTGGAATTGAGGATATATAGTGAGGTAGCCACATCTGCTGATACGATAACAGTATATTATTTAGGATGGTAAGAACAAAAAGAGATTGTAAAGAGTTCCAAAAAGGATCTCTTTAAACTGAGAGAATTGGCTTTAAACTGATAAATGAAAATTGAATTAGAACATGAGTACAGCAATGATGTTGGGGCAAAGAAAAGCCTAGCTTCGTAACACACCAGTGTTGTGGTGTGACCTGGAAGCAGCTGATCAAGAGATCTAGGGATCAGGGTTGACATTGCTGTGAAAATATCAACCCAGTATGTGGCTACTATGAAAGAAAAAAAAGAGGCAAATTCCAAAGTAGGCATAATTAGAAAATAAATCAGAAATAAAACTTTGTTCAATCCACGATAGGTATGACCACATCCGGAATCCTATGTGCAGTTCTGCTTATTGTACTTAAAATGGTTATTGTAAGAGACAAAAAAGGTGCAGAAAAGGGCAACCAAAATAAACAAAGAACTGGAACAACTTGTCTATGAGGGTAGATTGCAACATTATGGGTTGTTTGGTCTAAGAAAAGGGCAAGTAAGGGAAGATATAATAAGAAATTTACAACATTATTCAGCTCTCATAATCCGAGAACCTGAAGTCATCCACTGAAATTGGATGGTAGGAGATTCTGGACAGAGAAAAGGAAATACACAGAGTATAAAGTATGGAATTCATTGCCACAAGATGGGATGGTTGCCAGCTCGGATGACTTTAAAAGGAGACTGGATAAATTCAAGGAGGATGGGCCCATGGGTAGCTACCAGTCAGAATGACTATATGTTACCTCCAGTACAGTTGTGTAGGATGGAGGGGGGAGATTCGCCCCTGGTGGCAATGTTTTTGGGGTGTTCTGGCTCATAGCCACACCCCACGTGCTGTGACCATGCCCCCACATACCGTGATCATGACCCCATGCACCGTGGCCATGCCCCCACATACTGTGACCATGCCCCCTTGCTGTAGCCCCCTCCCCATCCCCCCCACACATTCCAGACTCTGCTGCTGCTCCAGCATCAGAGGCAATATTACTCTGTGTAACTTAATTATCTTTGGGGGAGCTCAGTTTCCCCAACATAGTCTTGAGAGGGCCCATTCCAGGATTCATGTTTTAAATAGCTGCTTTTAGATTTGCAAATCATTCACTGCTTTTCAGTCAGGACTTGCTTCTGAATAGAAATGCACAGACAGGATTGCCCTGCTGGCCTATTACCACCACTGTCACCATCATTTCCTCCTAACCAAATATATTGGTGCTCATATGTAGCATTATTGTGACTATGACTATTATTACCTAATTTGAGAGTGAGTGTGGGTTCCACAAAAAAGGAAAGGAAAGGAAAAGAAAAAAGAAGAAGAAAAAAGATATTAATAAGAGGCACTGTTTAATGGGAGCACACCATTAAAAGCAGAATTTCCAAAACAATCTTTTTTTCTTGGAAAAGTGTCTTTGGACTATAACTCTCATGTGTGAAAATCAACACTTCCAAAAATGTTACAATCAAAGCTAGGAAAACATTCTGTCTCCCTGTTACCCTGTTTTCTGGGGGTCCCAGGAGGGACACCTAAATGTGCTCTCAATTATATGAGTTGGGGGAAATTAGCCAAGACCACAAGCTAACAATGCGAGAGGCAGGGCAATGGAGCGAGATCTTTTACCCAATGTCTATGGGGTCAGGCCGAGTCAAGGAGCAAAACTGAAGTGAAATAATAATTGTGGTCTTTATTAAAATACAATCAGTGTATGCAACACACTCACACAGAAACTATAGAAATAAAGGTTGGAGTGGGACAGAGGGATTTTTAAGAGGAGTTGTTGATTTGGGTAATACTACACCTGTCCTGAAGCCCGGGTAGTCTGAAGATTGAGTTCGGAGATATGGAGTCTCAGTACGTGGGACTGAGGGGAAGGCTCCCCAAGCAAAGTGGCAGCAAGGCTGGATGGAAGTCGGGAGCGATCTGAGCGATCCGAGCAAATCCAAGCAATCCAGAGAAGTGCTCAAAGTCAGGAATTTTTATAGGGGAAAATGTAGCCACAGGGTAGTCCGTACTTGGGGAAAACAATGAGTTTCGGGCTGGAGACAAAGCCTCCGAAAGGTCAGAATTTAGCATGATTGGGTTAAGTCCGAATTGATAAAGGAGTAGACAGTATGCAAATACAGAGTGCTTGACTGATGAGGATTCTCCTAATCAAGCCGCCTGCTCGGGGCAGGGAGTTCTTTGTAAGTAGCGTGCATACATAATAGGGTACTTGCCTTTGAGGTCTCCTGAAGCAGCGGGACGGCTATTTCTGGCCAGCCTGTATTGTGTTGGAATATTACAGTGATTAGTGGCCATGCCTGTCTGCGAGCTTGTCCGGGGGACCTCGCAGCACGTGGAGAGGGATGGTAGATGGAAGCCAAATTATTGATATCAAAGTGATATCTAATATCATCCCAAGTGCGGCTTAGGAACTGCAGTAACACCCCCCCTTTTTCCAATGCAGTCTTGGAAAACTTAATTTCCAACCAGAGAAATATTTTCTCATTGTTAGAATTTGTGGATTTAAAAGACATTTGAATGGCATATTCTAAAGTAACTCTGATATATTTTCAATGTATCATGTTTAATTGCATCATCAGGGACTCCCACTGTAACATCACCAGGGACATGCTGTGTGATGTCATCAGGAGCCACCCCAAACTCTCAGCTTTTGGCTCTGAAATCTCAGGTCTCCTCTAGGTCTTTTGCTTCCTGCTCTTAGCTCCCCCAGTTGTATCCAGATACCATCTTCCCCCCTCCTTTTCTAAAAACAGTAACTAAGGGGGCCAAATCTGCGGTGCTCACACATAATTTGAGCACCGTTGCCAACTTAACTGAAATCACAGTTGCAAAATGTATTGCTTTGAAGAAAGGAATAGTATCAACAATGGACCAAATGCTTTCCAATATGACCAAAGTAGCCTTTCTGTAATAACATTTTTCATAGCTGTGAAATTTCATTTGTGTTGCACATCAAAGCCAAGCATACAGTGAATATTATTTTCTGCACATTTTTATTCCTATTTAAAAACAATGATTTGTTTGGGGAAAGAAAAACAGACCTTTGTGGAGAAATTTGAGGAAATTGGGGTTTGAGGGGAAGAGGCACCAAATAGGTGCTCTGTGAGAAGAGATCCAAATATAAGGAGATAAAAAATGACAAGGATATAAATCTGACAGCACTCTGTTTCAAATTTCTCAAACTTGGAACAGTCACTTCAAATTTCAGTTTCCTAACATTCTACTCCTGTATACTGACAGCAGAAGCAGCAAAAAGTGGGACTTGCATTGCTATATAGTAGTAGTGGGCAGTATTCAGCAAGGAGAACCTTATATGTGTGTGTGTGTGTTTTTAACAAGAATCTGGAGAGCCACCAGCTGGAGCCTGTTGCAAAAGATAGAGACTGATGGGGGCTCACGCAGTCCTTCCACCTGAAAATCCATACCTCATTACCCCAAACTTTTATCATTTCAGCAATATAATTTAGTAGAGATGGGTCAACCGAATCCTCGAATCCCTGAATCCTTGAATCCTCAGCAAGGATTCAAGATTTGCTAATCAAAATCACTTAGCAAACTGAATTTTTCAAATCCACCAACCAAATAGTTTGTTGGAGACCAGGACGCCTGAAAATCTGGGAAACCAGATACATGGGGGAAATGGCAAGTAGCTGGGTTTTTCCCTTGGAGTAATAATGACCTTTGCTAACAATTTCAGAAATTACATCTGGGGTTGTATTCTAAGATTTTTAAATTGAACATTTAATATTTTAAGTTCAACACTTTACTGGAAGGTATAGGCTTGAGATTTCAGGGACAGCTGAAAGATTCCTTTGCATAGCTCCCTTGAAAAGCTGTTTCATTCACAATTCTGGGGTATGTAGTTTTACAAGGGGT
The DNA here is from genome assembly GCA_948474755.1 of Ctenosaura bakeri. Taxonomy (NCBI): domain Eukaryota; kingdom Metazoa; phylum Chordata; class Lepidosauria; order Squamata; family Iguanidae; genus Ctenosaura; species Ctenosaura bakeri. Next base: position 79,183 of record CAOLHI010004098.1, on the reverse strand, counting down.
CACAGCCTTTTCTGCCAAAGTATGCTGGAGCATCATCAAACTACAAACCCCAGGATGCCATAAGGAGCTATGCAAAGATAATCCAGTTTTGACCTGGATTAGCTCTGTACTGTAGTATGTGGCCCTGTTTACACAAGCAGAAAAATGTGGGATTAAGCCACATTTTCCTGCTTGTGTAGAAAGGGCTTTCATGTCATTTTCAATCTGAGGAGATCCTGAGGCAAAACTATGACAATTATTCTGTCCAGATTTCTTCAGAGAGAGGTTTGTCTTTGCTTAGGCTTTTGCTAAGGCTGAGAGAGTGTTTCTTGTCCAAAGTTGTCCTTCTTTCCCTTACTGTTTAAACCCTTTTTAATAAAAGGATTTGAAAGATTCAAGATTTGTGAGATTCGTGGATTCCCAGAACCTTCCAGGGATTTGGAAAATTCTGAATTCGTCCCATCCCTGTAAGTTAGGGTGGGATGAAATTATTTTGTTGCAACTATTGTTAAAGAGCAGGAAGTCAGAAATTCTTTGTGATCTATTTGCAAATCATCTAGAGATCTATAATTAGATTCAAATTTACGCATTTCATACTGCCACCATAGAGGTGTCTGGTGAGCAAAGCAAAACTATTTGTCCCTCATATTAACATGACAACATTATGCCAGGTGTCAGGTGAAGAAGGCTGTTAGGATGCTAAACATATACAGAGGACAGGATATTTTGAGCAGAGCTTGGAAACCGAGTAAGCTTTTTTGGGTGGTGGTAGTGGTATTACAATTTTCAGAATCTCACAATCTGGGAATTTAGGGAGTTTTAATCCAAAACTTGCTAAAATTTCCAAGTTCTGCAAGTTTTGAGAATGTTTGTTCTTTTTTGTTTGGTGGCATACATAAATCACCATACTCATTGTGTCCTAATGGTAAATAGAAATTAGATCAAAGTTAACTAGTAAGTTTCTTACGCTCCAACATTTGACAGATGAAAACTGGGACACGTGTGGTCACGCAACATCAGAGTGTGGTCAAGGTGGTATAAGTAAATAATAAGGAAGGAGATGGGCTGCTGAATCTACTGAGAAGGGCAGGATTCCCCCTGCCTGTCCTCTCCTTTTCCCTCTTGCTCAGTTAATTGAGTACAGACTACTACTTCTGCTTGTTGAACTCAGTTTGTAGGAACTGAAGTAAATTGAAGACAAAGATGGGAAGTGGGAGGACGAGAGAGAGAATGGGACATTTTAAAAGCAGATGGAAAAGTGGGACAATGGAGAATTAAGCAGGACTGTCCCTGCCAAATTTGGATAGTTGGGGGGTATGGAGCTTCGTGGCTGAGTAGGACCTTGAACCTGGGTCTTCCCAGCCCTGCTAACTGCTGTATCGTTTAGCTCCTAGAGAATATAAATAGCTTGTGATAAAAAGTCTCTTCTCAGTGTCCTACATCTGTGTCAGTGAGTGTGTCTGGGAAATCTCCTGTGTGGTTATCAAAGGTGGGCTTTGAAAAATAAAAGGACTAAGCTGCCCCTCCTCCAAAAGTTACTGTTTCCTTAAATCACTTGCTGAATGATTGGGTTTTCTGTGAAAGGCAGCAGTTAATTTGAAATGCAGACAAAAATAACTGGAGCACTAAGGATATGTTTGCCTTGGCTGCATTCTGCTCCGTGTGCTTAGCGCCACAGTACCAAACAGGCTGGTGGCCTCCTGCCAAACTGTAATATTTCCTTTTGCTGTTGTTCATAAAGGCATTCAGGAAAACAGTTGAGCACAATAAGGGCCTTCCTGTTCCGGCAGGCGTGTGAACCACCCAGTAAACTTGGAATGAGTCATCTGAATGAACTGTGAATTCTCTTTCATTTGCAAATATGCCCTCTCAGCAGCAGCTGTGATGGTTTTGAAAAACATTGAATCCCCTAGATAGTTGTGCTCAGGATAGTCTCTACAGATTAGTCTTTTCAAATACTACTCCCCATGCTTTGCTATCAAAGCTCAATAGCATTCCCCCAGCTTTGCAGAAAATGGAACAACAAACTTATTTGGGGCTTGAAGGAATTCTGATTGTAGTTTTAAGGCTACCTGCAAAGAGCATTCTTGAAAGGAACTGTACTGAATGTGAAACCACCAATGAAGGCACATATAACTCTAGACCAGTGGTGGGACTTGTGAGCCCCTCCAGATTTTGCTGAACTGCAACTTCCATGGTCTGTAACCAGCATAGCCACTGGTGAAGAATTCTGCGAGTTGCAGTTTCTAACATTTGCAGTTGCTGCACTGGACCAATTGAAATCCATTTAATAGGTCTGCTCTTTTCTCTTTCCATGTATTCCCAGCCCTTCTTATGTGAGTGCTCAGTGACATACTCTTTTGCTTCTTCGATTGTAGCAAAACTGTTCTTTTTGACAATCATGCTGTGAAGGGGTAGGTTGCAGTACTCTATGAGTTTCAGTAAAATTATCATTTTAAAAACAGTGCAGTCAGTGTCACTGCGTTCCTTGGCTTAAAAAACAGAATTGCTGAACTGAGTTCTGAGAATATAGTCTTAATCATCTGATGCGTTTGATGAAGTAGCCTTAGGCCCCCTCTTTCCTAGAGCAGCACCTTCCCAAAGTATCTGATGTGAGGGACCAGCATCTTTTCCCTGTTAGAGAGTGCCTATCTGCAGCAGAGCAGCGATGCTGATTAAGGAGCAAGACTCCGTGGCTTAGGAAAAAGCAAAGGAAAGCTTTATTATAGGCACTCTAAGATAGGAAAGTTACTGGGTACTATCTAGTCTAACTGCATTCTTGGGGAAGGACTGCGGGGAAGAAGAACGGAGGGGTCTTGAGAAGTGATAGAGAAACATCCCTAAAAGTATCAGTTTACATCACAGAGATGTCAAGATAGGTAGAGCCAGAGGGAGAACACTTCAGGTCACTCAAACTAACTAGCTCTGTTACTGCTGCCCATTGTGAGGCATTCTGGTTTCTTCAGCGCTAAGTGTTGTTGCACTTCTAACATTCCCCCAGTGTGTGGGTTCCATATTTGTAGCCCAGTAATGTAGACTCAAGTTGACAGACTCATTCTTAAGTCGGACTTAAGTCACTTCAGTGACTCAACTCGGACTTGACTCAGCCATAAATGATGCACTGACTCGACTTGACCCGAGATTTGTATATTTTTAATGACTGACTTGTTGCCCTTGGTTCAGTAACATAATTCATTCATCCAGAAACTTTACGACTTTGAACAACACCTCCATCTCTTTTGCCTACTAGTCACATGACAATTTCTCTCAAGCCCAAAGTGTAGGTGCATTTCTTAGAGGGGAACAGCAAACAGATTAGTCAATAGGCTTGAGGCAGGCTTGAGGTCTGCTAAGCAGCCTGTTCCCCCTGTATATTGGAGGAGCCTTCTAAAAAGTTTCCTAAGAGCAAAAGACAAAGCTCACCCCCAAAGTGGAGGGTGCATTTCTCAGTGGGGAACAGCAAATGTGTTAGGCCATGGGCTTGAGGATGAAGGATCCTTCCTTTTAAAGCTTTTGAATCTTCAGTAACGGGGAGTAAGATAGGATTCTATTCCCCACTTCTGAAGCTGCAGGTGGCGAAATTGCAGATGTGGAGAGTCGACTCTGCTTAAACTGTTAAAACTGAATTTATTTGACCCTATCAAATAATTCTGGAATTTTGGTTGGAGTATAAAGTTGGCTTCCAGACTTGAGACTTGACTTAAGACTTAGCTTGAAAGTATCTTCAAGCACTTGAGACTTGACTTGAGACTCAGGCCCTTTCTGCACCGGGCTATTAAAACGGTGCAGAGCAACCTCCGACGGAGGTCTTCTGCACCGTAGAGTGGACTGGGGTGGACTACTTTTTGTAGTTCTGCACCTCAGTCTGGTTTGGAGCGACTGGAACTGGTTGCGCAGTGTGTTTTTTAAAAACCTCTTTAAAAACTCTGTGTCTCTCTGTCGCCGTGCTCTGGTGCAGATTTGCAGGTGCACACAAGTGTGTGCCTGCAGATCTGCTGGGGGCGGGCTTTAGGCTGGCAAGCTAATGGCAAGCTAATGGAAGCCACCATTTTGGATGCCGGAGCAGTGCGGAGCAACGAGCTTGCACTGCTCCTTGTCCCAACGGACTCGCCCGGATGCTCAGGAAGTCCGGTGAGTCTCGTTTTCACCAGGTTATTTTCCCACATGCGGAAAGGACCTCAGAGTAAAAGACTTAAATACATCACTGTTGTACCCATTGGCAGAAATTTCTTTCTTTCCTGGAAACCTGCCAAGGATCAGCAGCCAATTGCTTACAGACTGGCAACGTGGACCACTACTATGAGAAGCACCACCCAACACTGCAAAGGACCTCCCCTAGCTTCTCCTATTATTATCCTTCAGAACTCTGTCTTTTACAAGTTCAGAAAATACATAGAGAGAAAGGGAACAGAACTGCCAGTACTACCCCAGACCTGATGTCCTCAAACCCACAAGTCCTCCACCCTAGTCTGCATGTGTTGTTTCAAAGGTCTGAAGGGAACGTCCTTGAATTCAGCTTCATGCATATTGACTTCTCAATTTAATTCAGAAGCCTGGAGTTTCCAGTAGTGTGGAGGATTCCAAGCAGATGCAACCAAACATGTAAAGGTGACTCTTTCAGGGCTTCAGCACAGCATGTGAAAGTTGGTTGTGGAGCTGGTAGAGAAGGGGGCATTAGGATGGGGCTAGTAGATGGAGACCAACCATAATTTGAACATATGTATGGAGAAATTTCTGAAGGTACAGGGGGTTATTGCTCCCTCTGTATGAAATACTTTAAAGAAAAACTTAAATAGTAAATAAGGGCTCATTTTAGAATAAACATATGAGACAGACCAGCATGGCCTCATTCTAATGTGTACAGTTCTCCCTCCACATTCACGGGTTTGACACACTTGCAGATTTTATTATTTGCAGTGCGGCCTGCCTCCTCCCCATTCTCCCCCTCCCATTCTCCATTGCAGGGAGAAGATCTTGTCCCCGTACTCTCCTCACCCTTTGTTGTGCGGCAGCAGGTGAGAGAGTAAAGTGGGGAGGGCGATCTTATCCTCCCAGTTCCAGTCCCTGCTGCTGCTGGTGCAATCACACCCCGGGCAGGTGAGAGAGTGAAGTGGGGAGGACGATCTCATCCTTTCTGCTCTCCTCCCTGCCGCTGCTGGCGTGATTGTGCGCTGGGTGGGTGGGAGAGTGCGCTGGGTGGGTGGGAGAGTGAAGTGATCTCACCCCACCCGCTCTCCTCCGCACCGCTGCAGGTGCAATTCTGTCCTGGGAGGGTGGGAGAATGAAGGAGGGCGGGAGAATGAAGGAGGGCAGTCTTGTCCCTCACACTCTCCTCTCTGCCGCTGCATGTGGGATGGTGAAGTGTGTGTGTGTGGGGAGATCTTGTTTCTGTGCTCTCCTGGGCTCTCTGTGCTCTCCAGGGAAGAGGGAGTGCTCATTGGGGGGAGTTATTCATGGTTTTTATACTTTCTCAGGGGTTCTGTGCACCTATCCCCCATGAATGTGGAGGGCCTACTGTACTTATTTGGAAGTAAACCCCATTGATCTCAATGAGGTTTACTTCCATAATCTTGAAAATCCAACAAATTTCTCCTACATCTCTGCTTTATTTTACTCTGCAGTGATTGTTAAGGCTACTACAGACACGACTGAGCTAAAGGTAGGCACTTTTAAATTCCAAATGCATTCAAAGGGAGTGCTAAACATGTGCTCAGAAGTCCAGCATTTATATCAATGGCAATTAAAAGTTCTTATCTTTTGCTAGATTATACCTCTTGCTAATTTAGTAAGTTCATAGAATCACACAGTTGGGAGAGACCATAATGGCCATCAAGTCCAACCCCAGAAAATGGCCATCTAACCTCTGTTTAAAAACTTGCAAAGAAGGGAACTCCACCACCCTGCAAGGCAGCATATTCCACTGTCAAATGGCTCTTACAATCAGGAAGTTCTTCCTGACATTTAGGTGAAATCTCTTTTCTTGTAGTTTGAATCCGTTGCTCTGTATCCTAGTCTCTGGAACAGCAGAAAACAAGCTTGCTCCATCTTCAGTGCTATTTATTTATTACATTAAATGTTATTTATTTAGTTGCAAACATATGTGTTTACATTCTACAGATCTTCCTTAGAAATAGGTAGTGTCTTTCTAAGCTGCTGCTTAAGATTTATTGGTTAGCTCCTACTAGTTTTAAATATCTCATCTTTCCTCTTACGAAGATTGCAGGACTTCAGCCCAATTCAGCAGGAAAGAAAAATATATTTCCATATCTCTTGCCTATTCATAAATGCAGAAAATGAGATAATTCTCCATGAAAGATAAAAATTAAATACTTTTATCCCCAATTCGGTTGGCATTTCATTTTTTATCTCCGGAACAACGTGCTCAATTTCAGTAATACAAAGTATATGTAACACTGGATGGAAGGTTCGTTTTATTTAGAATTTTATTAGGATAATTCCTTTCAGCTTCAGGTACTTGTGTTCAGTCCACTTCCATGAAGTTCCATTCCCTGATAGTTTTCTTCATCAAGACCATTCATGATGTTACTGTATTGCTACAAGGCAGGTCCACATCACTGGTTATTTCTTTTATAGCTATGAGATGCTTAATGCTGAAACACAAATTTATCACCTTTTTCAGGATTCTTCCTTTGTCAGGTAATATTTTTGTCAAGCCAAAAAGAAATCCTTTCTCTTATATGAGGAAATAAACTATTCCACTATTCAGATGCAGCTTATTGACAACAGATTTATGTCAGTCCCCCGCCAAACAGAATTGTGTTAGGTTAGTTTCAGAGATCTGATTCATAGAGGCAACAAAAGGTATGTAGGGCCCTGCAAGGATCCATTTCTTTTCCCCTTAATTATACGTAATGGGATGTTAGAAAACATTAGAGATCCTATAACCAGGCATCTGTCTGGAAATGTTGTGTAATGGCAAGAATTATGACAACAACAAAAAAGAGACATGAATAGAAGGATCTGTGGATGATTATTTCATTGCTGTCCCAACTGATGCAAGCTTGAACTATTTTCCACTTCCTAAATAATTGTTTTCATATTGTTTAACTCCTCTCTTTCTCCTTTATAAGAAAAGCCACTGTTGTTGTTCCAGTTTTTAAGTTACAGGAAACCTTTGTTATGCATCTTTCTTCCCTCCTCTCTGTTGCTGAGATGTTCCTTACATCACCAAATGTAGAGTATAACCTTTCTTTGTGACGGTGGGAGTAAATCTTTTTGACTTGACAGTTAGGGGCTCCAGATTCCCTGTGGAAACCAAGTAAACAGGAGGATTGGGCAATCTGTCACCAGCAGCCCTGCTTGTCTGGACTGCTCTGAAGCAATTTCTGGTGGCGGTTATTTAGATTTGAGCTAGAACATATCCCTGCTTCTGTTTCAAATGCTGCAGACATTGGCTGCAGTGGAGTAAGTGGTCACTGAAAGAGTGCTTTGGGTATAATAATACAAAATGAAATCTCAAAAAGAAATCTTTTAATTAACATGGCACTTGTGCAAAAGGTGAGTTATTTTGTTTATGGTTCCCCACCCCCATTCCTTTTGTAGCCTCCTCACATGTGCCGACTTGTTTGTCACCTTGCTCAGAAGGGAACAAATGCCACTGTTCATTTGCAGATGCTAATTAATTTAATTAAATGCTTATTTAAAATTACCTACTGGTCAGCACCTCTGTGGCTGAATGAAGTCCATGTATATGCTGCAAGGAGAACATAGGAAATGAAAGACAGGGAGATTAAAAAAAATTCTGCCAAAGCTGGTTTAAAAGCTTCCAGATAGTAAAGCTGAATTTCTGTTTATATTCACAATCTGCTCTAAATGCTGGTTTAGTTTTCATGATGGAGGTCTAAAGGGGGATAGTGGGATATAGAGATTTCTGAGAAAAGTGTATATGTTTTAATGGTAGTTTATATGCTCTCTTTAATGATTTTAAACAATTTATGTAAAATAAAGTCACCAGAGTGCAAACTGAAAGTGGCTTCTATGCCTTTAATGGCAGTGTAGAAGAGAAAATTTCAGCAAGTATTGCTTGTCATGCAAGTTATAGGAGCTGTCTCCAGTTTTCACTCTGGCAACCCTATCTATATTTATGTCCGCATTAGCGTAATTTAGTATGTGTTATATTTCTACACACATGGTGAAACATAGAAATATAGGTTGTTCCTTTACAGTGGCTGAATCCTGTATCTTGAATCTCAGAGTGGACCCACTGACTCAGTTGCTGGAAGTTGATTCAATACATAGGTGACCTCTTTGGATTCAATGGGTTGGGACTGACAGTAGGATGTGGGCAACTGAGTCAGGTGTTGCTTCATATAGTCCAGAGACAGAGGACATGTGGCTCTTCTAGATGTTATTTTGTGCTATATTTTATAAAAATATTGTTTAATTAGTTATACTTCCTTGCTGTCTTTCCCACAGTCAGAGGTGGATCTAGGGTGGGGCAACTGGGGCTTGTGCCCTGGGTGCCAAAGTCAGGAGGTGCACAAAAGAGGAACCCCTGCCTGCCCTGCCACTGCCACTCGCTCCTCCCTGTCACCACTCGCCCCTCTCCCCTCTGCCAATCACCCATCTCCTGGCTGTCAATCACCCCTCTCCCCGCTGTCATCGATCGCCCATATCCTGGCCATTGATCACCCCTGTCCCTGCTGCCGTTGATCACCCCTTCCCCCTCCAGATTGCTCCTCTCCCCACCACCATAAATTGCCCCTCCTCCACCATTGATCACCCCTCCCCCTCCCCCGATCACCCCTCCCCCTTGCCCTGGGTGCTGTTGAGCCTCGATCCACCACTGCTCCAGTGACCTCATAGATTTATTATGATTTATACATAGATTTGTTGTGAAGAAGTCACACTGAGAATAACTGACTCAAGACCAGCCAGTGGGTTTTGTGGCTTACTGAAGACCAGAACCTGGTCCAGCACTTTAACTGGTAAACCGCACGGTCTTCCTGGTGTTATTGCATATCAGTCCATGGAGAGCCACAAGCTCCCCATCCCTGTTGTAATCCCCCACAACTAGTTTTGTTAATGCTGTTAGGGTTCCCTGTGTCAGGTTTCATCCATCTAAGCAGAGCTGAGAAGGGTTTTTGCTTGAAAACCTAGAGAGCTGCTGCCAATTGGTGTAGATAATAACATGCACAGTTTCTTATGTTTTTGTGCAAAAGTGTAGCTATGAGGGAGGGGAGAAATAATGGCATTGCATCCCAAATACTAACTCTGTCCTCCTCAACGAAATGTTCCTTGAGTTCTCCAATTTATAGCATTGTAGAGAGCAGACAATGTAAATCATTCACACAATTAACTCTTATTTCCTACATCATATTCCTATGGTAACTTTGCCTGCCCCTTTTCTTTGGATGTATTTTTAAATATTTGACTGAAATTTTAAGTTACTACAATGATAGGAATTTCAGGACTGAGGGAAAATTTTATTTGGGGCACAGAACTCTTACTTGGGGACAATGCCCTCATTTTGCCCATTTGTCATAGTGACAACATGTGTTTTCAAGAAGAAAAGAAAAATCTGCTACTGCTGCCCAGCAAGTATCTTTCCTTAAAATATACATAGAATTTCTCCTTCTAGAATTTAGGGATGTAAATTTTCACTTATTTCAATTTCACACAAGTTTTTCTTTTTTCACATTATGACATTTTTTCTACATTTTTTAGTTTTATTCTTTGGCATTTTGTGACCTCCCCCCCAAAAAAATTCATTCATGTAAAAATGACATTTTTGTGCACAAACACTTACTTCATGCATAAACTCTCTTTTCTCACAAAAAGTTTTCTGCACAAAGAATTTTTTTGCAGAAAAGTCCCAAATACAGAAAAAAAAAAACCTACACTGGTTATATGTTATCAATGGATCACTCTTTCCCGTTCAGGAAAAGAACAAGTGTATTGCTACTGAAGCAAGTGTATAGCTACTGAAACTTGAGGAAAGTTTGTTGGAAAGAGAATTTGGCTGAAGAACCTACTCATGTCAATTACTAGAGAGATACAAAGTTTTTCATTTTTTCAGAAGAAGACACAAAGGTCTTTATAGTTAGGGTGGAGGTACCTTTTCAAGCTCTTGGCATTGTAGAAGGGTGATTACCTCAGTCAGTTAGAGCAGATGCTTCATCTTTGTATTTTCAACAGATAGTTTTTAAGCTTCAGCCAGCTCAAAAGCAAACTTTTTGGAGGAGTAGAATCATCTGAATTCAGCTGCCCTCATTCATGATCCACAGGGTGACTAAAGATGCATAATTTAAGGTATGAATCTATGAAGAGAAATGATTCTGTTAGAACTTTTTTTCCCCCTAGGAGAGTTCACAATAAATACTTCAAAAATGTTAAATGTCAGGCTTAACACCTATCCAGCTACCCAGCAGGGGGTTGGTACCCTTTTCCGTTGAAATCTTTACCTAGGCCATTTTATTACCAAGACTGATTGGCTGTTGATAGATCTGATCTGGTGGGCATTATATATCCTGACTTTATGCAGGTTTTTGAGAGGGTGCCTCACTGAATTCTCCTGAGTCGCAAGAGGACCTGGCCTCTGGCCAGGAACTGATGAAAGAACAAGAAGCTGTTACTCTAAGAGGTGTGGGACTTTGAAGTCCACCTGCAATGCCAGCGTCTCCTTGGAATTTGGGAACTTATAGCTCAAAGGAGCAGTGATGTATTTAAATCTTTAACTCCAAGTCTCAAGTAAAGTCTCAAGTCAAATCTCAATTCCTTGAAGACACTTTCAAGTTAAGTCTGAAGTCAAGTCTCAAGTCTAAGAGCCAACTTTATACCCCAACCTATATTCCAAGAATTTTTGGAGACAGTAAAAAAAAAGTCAGTTTTAACAATTTAACCAGAGTCAGCCCTCCACATTTGTGATTTTACTACCTGCAGCTTCAGAAGTGGGGAATAAGATCCTGTTTACTCCCCCTTCCCAAAGCTGGAGGCTTTTGTGCCAATGGGCATAAAAGAGTCTGCAGCTTCAGAAGTGGGGAATAAGATCCTTCTTACTCCCCATTAATGAAGCTTCAAAAGCTTTAGAAGGAAGGATCCTTCCTCCTCAAGCCCATTGCCTAACACATTTGCTGTTCCCCTCTGAGAAATGCACCCTGCACTCTGTGGGTGACTCTTTTCTTCTGCTCTTAGGGAAAGTTCTTGAAGGCTCCTCCAATATGTAACAGGGTCAGGCTGCTGAGCAGACCTCAACCCTGCCTCAAGCCCATTGCCTAACTGGTTTGCTGTTCCCCTCTGAGAAATGTGTCCACACATTTGAGATAGATTGAGACAGACAGATTGTTATGTGACCAAAAAGAGATGGAAGCATTGTTCAAAGCTGTCAGGTTTCTGGATGGATGTGTCATGTTACTGAACCAAGGGCATCAAGTCAGTCACTAAAAATATACCAGTCTCCAGTCGAGTTGAGTCAGTGCATCATTTATTGCCGAGTTGAGTCTGAGTCAAGTCACTGAAGTGACTTAAGTCCAACTTGAGTCCTAGTCAGTTGACTTGAGTCTATATCACTGCAAAGGAGGCCTACCAGAGGAGAGTAGTGGCAGGATCTTTTCTCCTGTGTATACCAGTGCCAACTATAGTGAAGACTCCAGTTAAAACTTAAACAGAGTATTTTATTAGGAGTGTCAAAACACACAAAAAATCAGACACTCTCAAGAACCATATAAGGCTATTGGAAAGTGAGGTATCAAAGGTTGGATAAGAGAGAGAGAGAGATTGGTTGAAAAAGATGAAAGTTACTAGTCCTGAAGAAGAAGGTCAGACAGCATATGAAGATAGCAAGGACAAGCAGAGGTCTGGGCGCTGCACATTACTTCCAAGTACTACAATTTGCTGGGGCTGAAGCTGGGCTTTGTATAACCTTTTTCCTACCTTGAAGGAGGGTCTATGGACAAAGCAGTAATCACAGTATGGTCCCTGATTGCTTAAATTGGGCAGTTTCACCTTCTATTGTATCCAGAAGTGCTTGTAGCTTGCAGTTTTTGAAAGGACTATCACAAGCTCATTAGCACTAGGTTTTCCCACCTAATGCTCCATGAACTTATGACCTGATCATGGCTAAGGTCAGCCTGACTTGGCCTTCTTCTGGCTAGCATGCCTTTGACCATGTTTTCCACCCATAAATATGTTCAATTATGAAAATAGTATATCTTGCAGAATGAGGGTGTAGGGTATCGTAACAAAACAGATTGCAAAAATAAATGAACAGTTATTAGAATGGAGGGATATAAGAAGTGCGGTTGTCCAGGATTCTGTATTGGAAACAGTTTTTTTTTTAAGACAATCAGAGGTGGAAGTATGAGCATCCTATGTGGTTTTTGATGTACTGTTTTTGGATGCTGTAACTATAAGCATTGGATTTGAGTCTATTGGATGTTCTTCTGCTTCAATTTCTTCAAAGTTTCATATAGTTGTATGCCTCTATGCAACTCTGTATACTCTATATATACTGTAATTTGCTCCTCACCATGTATATATGCGTGAATTTTCACTTGGAAATACTAAGGCTTTTTTCCAGACTCAGTGTTGAGCCTGAGAGTGACAGAGCCCCTTTCCTTGGTATATATCTTACTTGCCAATCAGATACTTCTCAGAAAGAGAGACTGTTCCAGGCTACAAGAGAAGAGACATTTATTGTATTTCTTCTCCCTTTTTCCCATTATGAGACAAACCAAAACTCCAATAAGGTTTGGGTGCCAATAAGAATGAGCTAAATTGTTGCCATCACATCCCTGATACAACAGCTGCGTTTCTCTTTCCAGTTACCTGGGTGGTGGCAATAATCATGCTTCCATTTCTCTTTTCTTCCCTAGTGCTTTGAACACCAAAACAGCAGAATCTCATGTGCTAGGACCCCTGGGAAATATAGCTCTGAAGAATATATGGATGCTAGGCACTCATGAAATGGTACGCCCTAAGGCTTTTTTCACCTAGATGGATGATGAACATCTTTTAAAAAGCCAGATATAGTACTTTAAGGGATGGAAAAGAAATCATGGATGATTGAATGAGGAAAAGAAAAAGCAGGAGAAACCTAGTTTTGCAAAGTTGCAAGTTGTGTGTTTTTGAAGCACAGATGGAAATGATACCAAAGATAAATCCTGACAAAATGGAGGCTCTTTGGATAGGTGGATTATTTTTAGGTAAACCACCTACATCAAGTGAAGTAGCTCTTCTTCTGAGAGAAAGTATAATTAACTTGTTGTACTCATGAGAAGACATGCACAGTATTCTGCTATGGCTTCTATGTTTCGTGCTGAAATGTCCACATGGGTAAAAATTATATCTCTCCCTATCTACTTTACTTTACTCTACTCTACTCTACCCTGTGCATTTAAGCCACATCCACTGCTAAAATGCGGCTTCATGACCCTTTCCTCAGACTAAAAAAATTCCCTACCCTGTACTGTGTATTCTATTTGAGTGGCTCTTTAGCAGACATGCCTGACTATTTTCAGTGTTTAAGATTAAGTCTTTTTTTTCTCGTTAGCATAAATATGCTCTCCTAACCAAATCCTGAAGCATCAGTTCTCCAAAATATGAATTATCTGTATATAAACTACACTATCATGAATGGAGATGTTTAGATATAAATGTGTCTCTTATCCATTAGTGTTGTACCGTCTCTCTATCAGGAATCTCAAATGGGAAAATTATAAAGTGCTTTAAATGTAAATAGAAATGGAAACTTTAACAGCAAATTATAGTTATCATCTGTATCACCTTTGCTAGCTAAATAGATGTTTGCTGTCTAGAACTGTATTCAGAATACACTTTGTTTTGCCAAGGAAGGATTGCCATGACAGTTACATTGCACAAGGGCCCAGTTTCTCTGCTAGCAATGGGTCTTCCTTACACAAACAAACCTGAACTGGCACAGTTAACCACCATGTGTAAAGAAAGGAAGATATTGTAGCCATTTCATTTAGATCCTATGAATTTTATCTACACCATCATCACAGAAGTTTTTAGTGCAGAAATGGGAGACACCATTCTCAGTGGCAACTCCCAAGCTGTGCAATTCCCTCCCATGGGAGGCTTAGTTGGCCCTGTCTGTCCTCCTTACACTGGCAGGCAAAGACCTTTTTATTTAGGCATATGTTTGGCTCTTAACTTAGGCCATTTCCGCACGAGACTGTTAAGAGTGCTATTATTCCACTTGCAACATCCTGTGGAATCCCGAGGTTTGCAGTTTTGGGAAGGGTATTTAGAATTCTCAGCCAGAGAGCTCTTTGACCTCAGTAAACTACAAACCCCAAAATTCCACAGGGTGTTGTAAGTGGAATAATAGCACTCTAACAGTGTAGTGGGGAAATGGCTTAAGTACTAATTGCAAGTAGTTTGTGCTCAATTAAGTCAGCAGAGAGGAGAGGACAGAATCTTGCCCTTCCCAGTGGGCTCAGTAAAAAACAAACACCCACAGCCTCTCCTAGCTTGAGTGTTCTTCCTCCTTAATAACTTTTAACATCTTGACCATACTCTGATGTTGCTTGGCCACACAGTTTTCATCTGTGAAATGTTGGAGGGTATGCTACCATCTTGGATGATTTGCCACTTTCATGACCTCCTTTGCCTGCCAGCTGGCCTCCAATGTGAATTAGGATATCTCTGCTCATGGCCACTGAAATCCATGTGACTTAAGTCATTATTAGCTTGACTCACTGATTTTAATGGGGCCTACATTTAACAGGCAGCCTAATCTTGTGCATCGATGTGCCTGTGGAGGCTCCATTACAGAGACCTATTGGCCAATATGATGGAAAATGGACAGCTTCTGTCTCCTTTTATTCTCTTAGCTTGCATCTTCACCCTGCCCTGAAATAGGTATTTCCTCAATAGCTAATGTCAGGGTTGCCAGGAAAAAAAAAAAAGCCAGAGGGTCCCTGTACATTTAGCGCCTGTATAGAAGAGGGAATTTCTGCAGGTGGTACCTGTTGCACAAGCAACACCTGTTAACATTCCCTATTCTATGCAGCCATTAAAGGTACAGGGATCCTCTGGTTGTTGTTTTTTAATTCCCTTGTAACCCTGACTAATATAGGACTGAGATTTGATCTAGAGATGTACTGGGGGAATAAGCAGATAGTGGATCCTGTAGCACCATGAACACACACAGATATGGAATACCATATTTTAGAACCTAAACCCAACAGAACCAACACTGCTAGCAGTAGATCTATGCCTGTGGGTATCCTGGAGGCTCCACAGTGGATATACTGCCCTACCAGAGGAGCTGCATTCCCAGCCTCATCTTAGCTACCAACTACCCCAGCCAGTCTTCAACAGTGATTAAGAGTGCTCCTTTATTTCTTCTTAGTTTCTAAATACAGGAGGTTTTCTCACACTTCTTTTCCTCTCAGAGGTAAACGCTGATTCACAAGATCACAACATTTTAATTGGTGGCTAAATTCTAATTATAAAATTTGTGTCCCACTTTTTGCAAAACAAACAAACAAAAATGGTCTCAGTGCATATATTACTAATACAGATAATTCTTAAAAAGATGCTTGACATTTTTTTGGAGTTGAAAGACTACTTTCTAGTGACACTTGCGGATAGGCCAGCTACTGGATGGCTACTGGATGACAACAATATTGTGTGGAATTATAGCCCCTGAAATGACTACAACCCGTAGTTATCATGTTTTAGTGACACCGTGCAGAAATGGCTTTAGTCACATTTGTGATGTTATTGCCATGATTGTAACTCCTCCAACCTACCTTACTGGGCACCAGCTGCATGGAGAGAAGGAGGTCCATTCTGCAGCAATCAAAGCACAGGTAACTGACATTTCCATCAGGATTGGGTGTGTGTGTGTCAGGCCATGCGAGGTTGCTTAGTTAAGTAATTAAGCAGCTGATAAAGAATACTGGCCATGATGTTTTAAAGGGTTACATCTCTGACTTGAGTGGTTGTGTTCCATCATGCTAGTCAGATGAACCCCCTGCCCTAAAACAGCAGCTCTTTTCTGTCAGGGCAGAACTTCAGTTTATTGGCCTTAATTCAGTACATTGCTGGGTACCTGTTCAGCATTTTTATTTTTTCAGCTGACTTGGATTAAATGAGAAACAACATAGGTGTTATCAGAATACTGATCACAGGTTGTTCTATATCTCCATTATATCGTTCAATAGATTCATTAGTAAGGAGACAAGAAGGAATTGCCATGGGTTTTCTGGCACTGTGTACACATTTACAGTAGCAGAGTTACCAACAAAGCATTACCCCAATCTAACAATTTGTCTGGAAGAAGACTGTGAAAGCTGCTTAAAGGCTCCAGAGAATTTGCAGATTTATACCGTCCCTGTCATTTTCCTAGCACAAGTCAGTAATCAAAGCCTTTCCTCCACTAGCTTGCCATACAAAGTTTTGTTCTCATTTCAGACTAGTCTAGCAGACAAGTCTGAGAGATAGTGGTTAGACCAAGTTCACCTACTGGTTCTTTGGGAGTGTACATGGAGATTTGAACCCATGTCTTCAAAGCTTTAAGCCTCACAGTTCTAGCCACAACAGCAAAGGATATCAGCCATTTTTTAATGTGTATTTTCCAATATTCAGAATAACAATAGCAACAATTGGTAATGGACCCAATGGGAGATTTATGGTAGTAGAATGCAATGTTTCACTGGTGGTGATGGTGGTGAACTTTAGGGGACTCTAACTTTACTTGGGGTAGTGGTAGTGCTGTAGAAGAATTAAATTTAACAAGTGAAAGACAATTTAAACTCTGAATCTGAGATGTCAGCCTAATTGTGTTGTTGTGAGAATAGATACTGAGACCTTAACAGCATACTGGAGGAGAAAGCTGGTATTTGAATGTGGGAAGCAATGTACTTATTTTGCTGGGGGAGTAGGCCAGGTGGGAACAGACACTGGAGCTCTATATAAAATGATTCACTTCTGAATCATCTTCCTACAGTTCTGTTTCTGAAAGCTGCCATACAAAAGCCACCAGAATCTGAGAGCTCTTGGTGCTGTTGCAGTAAGTGTGGGCATTTGCAAAGATGTTCAACTGTGCACAACAGAGGTTCAGGGTGTACAGCTCGAGGTTATATAAGCATTTCCATGAATGATGAGCCAGTGGGAGACTGATCCCACATAGTTAGAAATAAAGTAATGTGGGAAAACATCTTCCAGAGTGACTAAGATTCTATATTGCAGAGAGTAGCTTAAATGTTTGGTAGGTGGAGCTACACTATGTTAATCCCCCTCAAGCTTCCAACTCAGTGTTTAGTCACTGCAGTCCCCCCATGGTCTTTAAATTGATGGTGGAGAATGTGTGGAGGAGGAATTGGAAAAGAGTCTCTGTAGTCAGGGGCAGACTGATGGCATCATCCACCAAGATCCAGTTGGCTCCTCAGGAAGTGTCTGGGCTGACATCTTTGATCATTGTAGAGGGAGGAAGAGCATACCATCCTCTTCAGAGATCTCTCCAAAAAAGACCTTTACACAGGCATACACTGAGCTTAAACTTGTGTATGTCACTAATAGGACACTGGCTAAGATGTGTGGAACATGTTTTCTTAACTTCAGTTCCTCTAAAGGAAAATGAGTTTCCACCATTAACCCAACTGATTATATTTAAGCAGCCACAAATTATTCTACACAGAATAATTTCTCCACAACACTTTCAAACATTTAAATATGAAGAGAATATGATGGACGGATATTGGTTTTCTTTCACAGCAGGGAGAAAATTTTCATAATTATTCATTCTCACATATGTGGACAAAATAAACTAGAATTTAAATCGCTGCCGTAGATGCAAATAGATACAGTGCAAATATCAGTTAGACTTAGAGAAGTCTCTGTAAAAGCCAGAACCTTGCACTATTGTGTGAAGGAAAAAACTGTGTATGAGTGAGGGTGTGGTTGCATGCACTAGCCCCCTGCCTGGCATTGCCCTTGCTGGCAATGCCCTGTTATCCATATATTGGGGGCAGAGCTGTATGATCTTGTTGGACACCAAACAATGTTGGAAGCTGAACCTGGAAATATTACTTTTTGTACTACCAATGTTAGTGTCCCCCATCCTACAAGACAATAACTATACTGGTTGGGGGATTCTGGATGTTGTAGCTCAACACCCCCCCCCATATTCCAAGTTGAGTCTGGGACAGTTTGTATAAGTAAAGCAGCTCTGTTGTAGAAGCTGGGTCCATTCTCCAACCTGTACACTTGTTACTTGCATGAAGGGACAATAAGTGAATAGTCCTTACTTTCTTGGCTTAGAATAAACTCTGCCTAGGAATCACCACAGACTTGCCAGAATAGGACCCGTACAGTATTCTATTAAAATCCCAGGCAGGAAGACAATATACAGTCATATTGCACCTTGTTTCTGAGGCTGCTCTACTCCTGTAGGGCAGTGACCTGAGCAAATGCAATCACACAAGTTTGTGAGGAAATTAGATTCATGTTTCCAAAATACAAATGGCTGAAGATAATAAGAAAATGAAATAAAGCATCCATGGATGGATGTAATCTCAAAATGGAATATCCCATTACTAAAAACAAAGCCCTTTTAAGCTAGCACTTATTAATAAACTAACTTCCAAATTAAGAAAGTGTATGAACCCAGAATAAATTAGAACATTGCAAGTGAATTGCCTCCATTATTTTCCTCTCCTGCTTCATCCCAGCCCAGACTTTCTTCTTTATAAAATATTTTGGGAAATCAAGGAAATGAGGGCTCTTTCCATTCTGGCAGAGACGTGAGTAAGAAACAATTCTTTTTTTAGAGTTAAAATTTCACTGTAGGCATACCTTAGTAGTTTTGCTGCTGGTCAGAGCCAATCAAAGGTATTGTGATTATGGAATCTATTATGGTACAAGTAATTAACTGGGTGTCTGTGATGGTTAAATGTCTCTTAAATCATTTTGAAAATGTTTTTTCTTTCTTTCACTCAATGATTTGCCCACTTATTTCTTTTGAATGCTATGCTTTGCTTTTATCTTTCCTTTTCCCCCTCCTGTAGAATTTGGAAATAGCCTTTCCCATCTGTTTTCAATTTCCCCCCTAAATTTGATTGGCTTTTAAAAAAAGAGATCTAATTTTTTCCACCATGGGTCATAATTTTAACACCTAGCTAATGGTCATATGGTTAGCTTGTGCTGCGAATAAGTAAGTATGCTAAAACCTTTCAAATGGGTAAAGTACAATAGTACAAAAGAAAAATAACAACACAGTAGGAGTCCTACCCCCTTGCCCCCATGATGAGCAGATTTGGCTGGTACAGTATACGTGATGCAAAAACATACCATCTTTTCTGTAAATGTATGTGTGTTCTGTCTTTATTTTTCCTGGGCTGTTTTAATGCCCCAGGGAGCAGTTGGTGGGACTAGAATAAAGCAAGAAGTGATCCACTTCCTATGGTTTGGTTTCAGCATATCAGAATTGTGCCATTATGGAATCACACACACACAAACACACACAAAATCCACCCTGGAGAATTAAAGAAGCTAAGAAAAATGTAAACAGAAGTGAATAATTATAATAAAAGAGCAGGTACCTTATACACCTCTGTAATTTTTAAAGTACAGTGGATTTGAGTAAGTATTGATTAGGGCAGGATCTTTTGTTTGGCTCTATAAATTTTACTAGCATATGCATGGCGAGATTCTCTCTTTTGCATATTTATAGCCCAGTCCAATAAAATTGCTGTAAAATTCTATGATATAAACAAACATTTGTTCTGTGACAACAGCTAAAGCCATTATTGCAAGACTGATTTACATATACATGTTTTGTACTTGGTTTCTCATTCTATGATTGCTTTGTGCTCTGATGACTCACAGTTGCATGTTTCAAGTGAATCCTGGAAAAGCATTATCTACAAGGTAAGGAGAGTGTACAAACTGAGAAGAATCAGGAATAGAATTTTGTGGCTAGACTCTGCATACTTTGGGTGCTGAGAGCAAATCTCTTGATTCAGCACTTAGGCCTTAATGTTCAGAGTGTGCCTACATCCTCCAAGAGTTGTTATTGTTCCTGGTTCCTGTTGGTGAACCTTAAGGCTCTTGTAAATCCTGTAACGTATGAAGGCTATTTGCTATTTACTATTGATAGATGAGAGCAAATCCACTGAACTCAATGGGCCTTGCTTGTGAGTAGACACATGTAGGCATGCACTGGGAACGTGGCTAGTTAGTGCACAAGTGCTGAAACTCTGGGCTTTTTCACACTTTGGGAAGAAAACAGGGCAGTCTGTTACTCACTGGACTGGCGCGCTCCCTCCGACGATCCACGCTGATCCAGAGCAGTGCGTGCCCGCGCTACACACTGCTCCAGGGATGAAAATGGAGGCTTCTGGTTGGTGGAGTCTCTCCACCAACTGGAGAAGTTCGCCAGCCAGAAGCCCGCCCCCGGAAGATCTGCAGCCTCGCGCTGGTGCGAGCCTGCAGATCTACACAGGAGTGCAGCGATGGACTGGGGCGCGCCGGGCTATTGAAAGACCTGTTTTAAGCAGTCTTTCAACAGCACAGTGAACCACCAGTTCTGGTCGTTCCGGAGCGGGCTGAAGTCTGAAACTACAGAAAGTAGTCCGGACCCAGTTCGCCCCCACGTGCAAATGTCCTCGCTGGAGGACACACTGCCCCATTTTAAAAACAAAATGCAGAAAAGGCCTCTGAATATAGAAATCTGTTTGTCCCATTGATTCTATCATTTCACATAGATTTCAAAAGGTTTGCTCTAACATGATTAAGCCTGTATCCAACCCATTGTCTTGGGCAGAAACTTGGAGAGCAGTGCTTCCTCCAACTGTTAAATGAATCTGGATTGGTTAAAGCTAGATGGCCCTGCCGATATTATAGAAACAGCTTCAAATTTATTGAAGCTGCAAAAAGATTAGAAGTCAGCCTTCCAAGTCCCTTATGTTAAAAATTATAATTAGTGGCAGCTTTATGGGTTTTTAATTTCTTGGCACAGGAATGTCATGTGAATTTCTGCCAAGATTTTTCCAGAAAACCACAGTCATCTTAAAAAGAAAAGTTGAACAGAGGTGCCCTCTGTCACCTTTGTTATTCAACAGAGGAAACTGAATGGATCAAAATAGAAAATGTGGTAAACAAACTGTCAGTTTATGTAGATAGTATTTCCTAAGAACTCTAAACACCAAATAATTCAATCCTATGTGCATCTACTCAAAAACCAATCCTACTGAATCTATGGCCCTTTTCACACGGGGTAAAAAAAATGGTGTAGAGCGACCTTTAACGGAGGTCGTCTACACCATAGCGTGGATTGGGGCGGATTACTTTTGTGTAGTTCCACACCCCAATCCACGCTGGGGCGACCGGAAGTGCCGGCACTGCGTGCTTTTTGAAAACCACTTTTCAAGTGGTTTTCAAAAAGCGCGGGGCGTGCAGCCCCGTCCAGCCCCATCGCAGCACCTGTGTGGATTTGCGGACGCGCAAAAGGGCGTCCCTGCAAATCCGGCAGGGGGCAGGATTTCCGGCTGGCGAGCTTCTCTGATTGGTGGAGAGGCTCCACCAGTCAAAATCCACCATTTTGGGCGCTGCCGAGCGCCGCGGATGCTGCCGGACGCTGCAAATGTGTGGAGCAGTGAAACACGATGCTCTGCGTGGCGACGGAACAAGGTAAGCCCCATTTTGGCGTGGCTTGCCCCGTTTTGCCGCCTGCGTGTGAAAAGGGCCTATGAGTAGGCTTATTCTCAGCAAAGTGGGCAAGATGTTACAGATTTACAGTGCAAGACTACAGATGTTTCCTTGGGAGGAAATCCCACTGAACGAGTATGTTTAATGGAACATACCCTCAAGTAAATGTGTATAGTATCATTGCTTTGTTTTCTATTGTGATTTTTTCATAAATGTATATAGGACCATAGCCACAGTACCTCTAAAAAACCTCAGACAAGACATTTTTAAAGCCCACTCTTTCCATTCTGTGCTTTGTACATATAGATCTTTATAATATGTGATAAAAACAGAGGCTGAGGTCTTGTGTCAAGCAGGTGGAGTATAACATTCCACTCACTCAGCTGCTTGTCCTCTCCCTGCCCCAGCTGTCAAGCCCCCAGAGAGGCGGCTGCTGCTGCTTAATTATGGGGTGGGGTGGGGTGGGGTGGGAGGGAGAAGGCAATTCAGAGAGGGAAAATGTTGCTGCTCTCAGTGGCAAGTGGGGAAGAAATGAACTGATAGTGAACTCACTTTCCCCTTCCTCTTGGATGAAAGATCAGCTGCTTTTTTTCTCCTTTGAGTTGCCTGTGAATCCAAAGCCTCTTGAAATCTGTCTCCAACATGACTTCCCTTCCCATCTTTGTTGTCAGAGTGTAGCTGGTGAAGGTGAGAAGACCTTCCTTACATGTAGTGTCATGGACCAGGAGTTACCTTCTCCAGGTGAATAGCAGCCTCAAAGAAGGGCAAGCAAACACAAGTGCACCAGGAGCTAGTCAGGCTGGGATGAGAACCAGCTGGCTCCAGCCTTCTTAAGAAAGGCAGAGGACAGTGGCCTAACGCCAGAAACAATTTGTGTGTGTTTGTTGGCCCTTGTGTGCTATGAACTCCCTGCTTGTTGTCTGCTTGTATTCTCTAACCTTCAGACTGTCTGACCTTGCTACCCACTGGGTTCCTGAACTCTTGGCCCAACTCTTGACTATGCTTCTGGTCCACCCTGAACAGGTAAGTTCTACTGAACTGCTAAGCTCCTGCTAGTCCTGCACTCCATTGCCTGGCAATGGGCAGCCAGCACCTATGACACAGGCCTCCTGCACTCCCTTTACACTTTCCTTCCCTGTCCAGCAGAGGAACATCTGAAATATTTTATAACCTTAGGAATATAAAGGGTCTATATAGGATTGTGGTATAGATAGCCTTCTTAGTTTTAAACTATATATCATTTTCAAAATTATAATACTGAAAATAATATGCTATCACCCTGTAATTCTACTACAGGGGTGGGCAAATCCAAACAGTTGAGGAGGCTATTGTGACTTGGTGTTCCACAGGAGCATGGAGGGCCACATCTTCACTCCTAGTATTTTGAACATGTTTTAAAATGGCTCTATGAAGTTAAATTTGCTGCACACAGACCCCAGCCATTTCAATTGCTTCTCAGTCAGGGATGCCAGTCTTCAAGTATTTCATCCATGAATTTGAGGGAAAATGATGTTTTTCCCCACACTGTAGGAGAAAATGAATATTTCTTCATAGTATTCTCCTCCTATGCCAATGTTCCAAAGTGTTGCAGAGAAATTATTCAGTGGAAAAAGAAAAACAGGTGGTTTTTTTGAGGGGAAGAAAACCAGGCTTCTTGCTTAAAAAGTCCCTATGTGTTTTTCTGTACAGAACAATTTCTTAGCAACACTTTGGAGTATCAAATACCAGGAGAAAACTGTACAAAAAAACTTTATTGGACTCTTCTTTTTCCTTGTAGAGTTTTCCAACTACAGGGAACAAATTTTTGAAGTGAGAATGAATAATTATGAATATTCCTTCCCAGAACTGTGTACTACATGCTCTCTCAATCTCACTTGCTCACTGTTACACAGATCCCCTCCCTAAAACTCCAAAACTAAAATAGGTTCAGTACTGCAGAGGGATATTCCTGCTTTTCTTTACTTTAACTAGTAGATTTGTATGTTCTTCCCCTTAAGAACATCTCCCCTACTGTTGCCTGGTCACATTCCACTGACCACATTCTGGTGTTGCTTGGCCATGCGTGCCCTGGTTTTCATGTGGGAAATGCTGGAGGGTATGGGATACTATTCTACATGGCATAAGCATTCCATTTCTTAAAATATCTGGGCCAAAACCTAAGAACAGAGGACAGGATGTTGGGAAGTCACCTTGTGGGTCCTTGCAGGGCAGACCACACCAGAATAGGGCAGCCAGAACTGTTTCTGCTGAGCTGACCCAGGAAAAAGGGACAAGGAACATTTGGGGAAATAGACCCAAAATCCAGCTAAAAGCTGAGTAACCAGGTAACATGGCAACCCAGAGCTGGGGGAGGGCATTTTTTGACAGCTGGCAGGTGGTAAAGTATACCTAGCAGCTGCATCTTGGCCTCTGTTCCTACTATGCCTTGCATGTGTGTGTGAATTTCACAGGATTTTCTTAGGCAGTGAATACTCAGAGGTGGTTTGCCCTTGACTTCCTCTGAATGTAGCCTACAGGACTGATATTCCTTGCTGGTCCCCCTGCCAAATAATAACCAGGCCTGACTTTGTGTAGCTTCCAAGATCAGATGGCATCTGGTGCCTTCATGGTATTTTGGCTGAGCTCACCTATAGCAGAAAACATATATCTGGAGTTTTTTCCAGGCAGTATGATCTTTCTGCTGCTTGGCCTTGTGGAATGCTCCCTTGCCCATGGAAAGTTATATTTTAATTCAGGTCTTTTCACCAGGGCTGTGCAATGAGAAGGTTTAAGAGCTGCAACACTGGCATTCTACTTCAAGCAGTGGAAGCTTATTAGCATGTCAGTTTTGTCTAAATCTAATGTAGATACAAACATCTTTACACTGAGCCAGTCAGCCCTTCGAGAAGCTGGAAATGGTTGGAGGAATCCAGGATTTAATACTGCTTCGTATATAGAACTTAGGCTTCCTTCCCTAACACTGCTCTCCTTGTCTGGATTTCTCTCCTTGTCTGGAAACCTGGAGACTACCATCCTGGTTTGCAAACTAAATTGGTCATGCTTTATTCTCACTGAAGTTAACATGACCTAATCGAATCATAACTAAGAAGATTTCAGAACATCTAAAGAATGAAGGCCCTTTTACACTGCCTAATTAAAGCACTATGATTCTACTTTAACTGCAATGTTAGCATCCCTTGGAATTCTGGGGGTCATAGTCCTATAACTGTGTGCCGCCTGAAGGCTTCCAGAGAAGCACAGCAAGTCCCTGAGACCTTCAGCTGGGACTCTGAGACCTACTTGTGTCAGCTGTACTGTTAGGCTGTTAACACTAACAAAAGGAATGCCACTTTTTATGCTTTTATTGTTAGCATTAAATTAGACACAGTTAAATGGAAATTTTAAAACAATGCACAATGAGAACTTGATTGTGAAATGGAAATGTGACACATAATTGAACGCTTTGCTCAGACATTAAACTATAAATATGAGAAATTAGCGTTTTATCATCAAGATGCCTTTATATTTTCTTATACTGTATGTGAGTCTTCCTGGTTTTATTCACTAGTTTATTTACCTCTGTAATTCATTTTAAGAGTGGTTTCTTTTTTAAATGCAAAAGCAAGACATTTACGTCTTTTCCAGTACAGGTCCCAATAGGCATTGTTTCTCCTACCTCCTAAAACTGCCCTTAAGCTGAAGTTGTTGAGCAATCGGAGAACAACAGACGCATAAATTAATTTCAATCTGAAATAGGATAATGGCAGATTAACAGTCAATGAAATATAAAGGGTGTGTCCTGATTTAAGTGTGCTTCAGTGGGTAAAAGCAATCTGTTCGCTTTGATATACTAGACTGCAGGTCATTTTATACATATCTTTTCCAGCTTGTGCTTTCGTTTCATTGGGGAAGGAGAGAAACCTCCAACTTGACTTGGCAAGAGCTCAGAAACCACAACTATTCTGTGTATGGCCTGACCATTTTTAAAATACATTTTGCGCTTTTGGTAGATGTTGTAATGCTTTTAGCACAGTGTGAAATCTTGGCTTATACCACAGTGTCTAAAATAAGAGAGAGTTGACGTTAACTTTGTAAAAGAACATTTACTTATGAAAAACCATAACTCTGGTGGTTTTTTGGGGGGGGTGGGTGAAAGTGGGGACGTACAGAGTGCAGTATTACCAACTAGGCTTCAGCAATAATAGAACTGTATGAAGAATGACTTTCAGCAAATGTTCAGTGACAGCATCTGACTTTCATATGTGCTGTGTGGGGAACGTCTTCCCTGGCCTGCTGTGTTTGGCTACACCCTCTCTTGATTTCACACATGTACATGTGGCAGTTGATGCAGGGGGGTGGGTGGGGTGACATTCACAGATTTCAGTTGCAATCATACATCTGTAGCTGTAATGCAGTCTCCTAGATTTTGCATGGAGTTAAGTTTTAGGGAGCAGAAGAATCTTGTGTTTAATTAGAATGTGCACTTTAAAATGATACTACTACTACCTCTGAGGAGGAGGAAATTTATTGGATTTCTAATGTTACTTGATGCGGCAGAAGAAATCTATAGATTCCGTCAGGGACAGTTCTAATTAATACGGTTCCACTTTTTTCAGCAGCTGCTTAAAACGTTCCAGTTTCTTTTCCCTCCTGACGGTTTCCTCCTTTGTTTTCAGCTTACTTCAGTAGGCACAAGCTGAGTTGAAAGTATAAAAGCAGTCTGCACTCAACCCAGCAGTGGGGGAGAGGAGAGTTGACGGAATCTTGCCCTTCCCAGAAGGCTCAGGCAAAAGCAAACTGCTGCAGCCTCTCCTACTTTCTGTGTTCTCCTCATTAGTAACTTTTGCTATTTTGTCCACATTAAGATGTTGCTTGATCACACTTGTCCTGGTTTTCAGCTGTGAAATGTTGGAGGGTATGGAAATCTACTTTTTAAAAATTAGTTTAATTGTCCTGAGATGTATATAAAAGGTCTTTTAAACTGTGTTAAATTAAGGATTAACGTGAACACAAGAAAACTCCTCCAGAATCAGAAATCAACACCAGATATCTTACAGTATTGTGGTGAGGAGAAAGAATCTCATGTTGTCTCATTTATGAGGAGGGACAAGATCAGGAGTTAATTGCCTAGTTAGAGAAGGAAAGAAATATTGTTGCACAGAACAGTCTTGAGGAACCTGCATGTTGTCATGCTGCCAGACACTTGTTGCAAGACAATATATACCTTGCTTTGGAGCGTCTGCACATTTGCAAGGCTTACAAGGCCTTAGTGTACATAAAATAATGGGCTTATTTTTAAATAGGAAGGGCCAAAATGTGCATGAGGAACAAAGGACACATAAACATGCTTTTGTCAGTGCATAAGTAGGTTTAATTGTTCAAATAAATATGAGAATTAGAAAATTAAATTCCACTGCAGGAAGAACACGTGAAGTCTTGCAAGCTGATTTTAAAAGAAAGGTGGGAAAGGAATGCAGGTGGGATTTGGAGAAATTGGAAGTGAAAGATTTTCACAGACTATCTGTAAAAGTGGCCAACCTGCCCATATCTTGGAAAACTTATTTTTTGGCTTCCAGCTTTCTGATATGTTTTGGGATTTGTAGTCCAAATAAGTAACAAAGATTTCCACTCTATGGTTTTAAGGTCTCCAATATACAAGCTTATAATACTGACTCTTCTTACAGAATTGTTATGGGGATTATGACTAGGCACTACACTGAAGTGTTTTGAACCCATACAATTGTTATACAAATGTTAAGTGATATTAAGTCCACAGTTTGAGACAACATCTTCCATGTGTAAAGTATCTTCAATAGATGTCTATCTAGCATTTTCCTGAAAGCTTCAGTGGAAGAAAATCCCTCAGTTTCCCTAGTCATACTCTTGTGGAGAACTAATTTCATGGAAGACAAGCATGATTAGGGAAACCAGAAAATTTCCTTCCTTGGGCTGACTGATATCTAATGGACAGAGTTTATGTATTAGATATGTTTTTCTTTAAGTATGGATTTGAATTAACAACAATACATTCTCCTGTGATTTCCTTCCTATAATGTTCAGTTTGTATCATATGCATAGTTCAAAGCCAGTATTTCTTTTTGTCTTGACATTAGGGTCTATCTACACACTCAACTTAGTGTGTGGTTAACTGGAGACCCAGGCCATTTCCGTACCACGAAGCTCTTCCATGTTGTCTCGCTGCAGTCCTGGGTCTAGAAGGGAGTGTGTCAGCAACGCTCCCCTCTGCACCCACTTGGTCCATGCAGAAGAGAACGCAATGGCGCCATGTCTTCCTTTCACAGCACAGGTGGGCTTTTTCCATTGCTGCACTACGGAAGGAAGCGTCGCCAATGTGCTTCCGCATCTTCCACATGGCCAGAAGTGATGGTAACGCTACGCGATCACAGGCATGAAACAATTTTTTTTCCATTTTGCAAAAACCGCGCAAGCGTGAAGCTCCGTGACAGCATGGCAGTGGGACAGCGATGACATCATATGGAAGTGTGACCTGCCAACCGCTGCCATCCTGTGGCAAAAACGCAACAGCAACATTGTGCGGAAAGGGCCCCAGTGTGATACGATCACTATGTTTTGTTCAGAAAGCCACATAAACTGTGTTCTGTCCCAATAAATATAGTTCTTTCTTCAGAGCTCCATCCATCATCTGTTCTCATGGAATGGGAGAAATCATGCTACAGTCCTCTTTTCCAGAGCAGTCTTAAGGAGCTGCATCTATAACTATTTTTTTTATTATTATTATTTATTTATATCCCACCTCTCCATATGGATTGAGGCGGCGAACAACTTACAAATAGCATGTATTTCGATACATTTCTGTACATGCCCCCAACAAGCTGGGTACTCATTTTACTGACCTGCGGAAGGATGGAAGGCTGAGTCAACGTTGGAGCCTGGCAGGATCGAACTCACAACCTTGTGGCTTGCAGTACTGGCATTTAACCACTGCACCACCAGGGCTCCTTTTTGATAAAAGCAGAACAATATGCTGTTGAGAACCTGTTGATGGGGAATATGGCTTTTGCTTATGGGTACACCAGAGGTATATGCTTTCCCTGTGTGTGAAACTGGATACTGGACTAACATTGTTTTCCTTTACATGCCTGCTCAAAGGTAAGCCTTTTTGAATTTAGTTGCAGGCTTCTACCCAGATACCCAGTGTGCATAAGGCTGAGCATTAAGGTTTAGATACAATTTTAGGGCGTTTCTGCACTACATTGTTATAGTGCTATTATTCCACTTTCAACATCCTATGGAACCTTGGTGTCTGTAGTTTAGGGAAGTGTATTTAGAATTCTTAGCCATAGAGTTCTTTGGCTTTAGTGAGCTATACAAACCCCAGAATTCCACAGGATGTTGAAAGTGGAATAATAGCACTATAAATGTGTAGTGCAGAAATGGCCTAGATTTAGTCCTATATGATCCAGCAAGGTGCATATTAATATTCTTATATGGTTAGGTTAGCAATAGCGGGTAGCATCCTACATTACTCATTTGGATTTATAACCTAGAGTTACAGATCTCTAACTGATCTGCATTCAGCTATGCTGCATATACACAACCGTGGTACTATTGCCACAATCATAAATTCCACCTGAAAAATACATTAAACTCCAGGGAGCTGCTCTGAATAATGGAGGTTTGTGGCATGGTTGAATGAGATGCTTCAGGATGATACAGTCAGCTCACTCCTGCCCTGACCCCTCGATTTGGGGGTGAATGGGTTAACCATGTCATCCTGAAGTTCCTCATTTGAGCTGAACTCCATTGGTTAGAGCAGCTCACCGACATTTAAGCTTGCTTTTGGGTCAGTTCCTTAGGTCGTTCATAGGTAAGCTTACATAGCTACGAATGCAATGCAGGATCCTGGCAAACAATAATAAAACATCA
This sequence comes from Ctenosaura bakeri, assembly GCA_948474755.1. Classification (NCBI taxonomy): domain Eukaryota; kingdom Metazoa; phylum Chordata; class Lepidosauria; order Squamata; family Iguanidae; genus Ctenosaura; species Ctenosaura bakeri. The sequence continues at coordinate 49,678 of CAOLHI010004098.1, read as the reverse complement.
AGGGTTCTGTTTCCCATGGTGCCATTTTTAGCTCATAATGGAGAGTGCAAGCTTCCATGCTTTATTGACTTCCTTAGGCAAAAAGAGAAGGCTAAAGATAACTTTGACTTTCCAAATAAAGCATGCAAGACAGCCAATTAGCAAGATGCGTATTCTAATTTAGTAGATGGGGTGAATAATAATTCTCTAGCATATCTGAGTAGGGCTCTAATGAAGTTAACATTCAAAATCTGCCTTGAGGTAGATAGCAAGGTCAGATGTTCAAAATGAAACAATCAGGATCAATTTCCTTGCCACATCTTAAACATCAGTATTGGGGTAGATGTTAAACTCTTCCTAGTGGCTCAAGTCTTCTTATTTTCCCCTACTTACCGGTCCTAGCAGTGTCCTTTAGAGTAGGTTTGACCAAAAAAACCACACCAACCCTCCTTCAAAAATGTGCGCAACAATATAGAACTGAAACAGCACTTAAGAGTACAATTCACAGAATAATACTGGCTGAAGATGGTACAACTCAACATAATGCAGTCAATTTTGTAGTCTTTTTTAAGTGAAAGGGACTTTTTTTCACTTGATAGCATACACTGCATTACTGCATTTATTCTATTTAGCTAAAGAACATCACCATAAAATGAGATTCAATAAAATAAGGTTCTATAAAACCAATTTACAAAGATACAAAGAGACAAAATGAATATTACAAATCTCTTCAAAATATGCTTCAGACTTGGGTGAAAGGCTATTTATCTTTTACTTATCTTATTAAAGACAGGTATAGAAACCACCGTATTGCTATACACTGATCTTATTTTCACTGCATGTATAACAAACTTGTGATATGTAAGTTCTCCATCAGCAGTATTTATAAAAATTCTACTATTCTTGTTGGATATGAGGGAGGTCAACATTCTCTGAGCTGCACAGCTGTAGTGGTGCACTACTTGGCTGCCTCCCCATACCATTTGCCACTAAATAGCCATGGAGGTGTGCTCTGGTGCCCAGGAATTACTGTCCACCAAGGGTGCCTAGTGTGAGGAGATACTGAATACATTCTTCTACAAATTTCCAAGATTACAAATGCTGGTGGAAAGCCAGGTGACACAAGCATATGTCCTCAACAGGATTCCATCTACAGAAAGTTTTTTTCCCCCAGTTAAGTGAGATTACAGGAATTTTGCATATTTTTTCATGATTTTTCCCCGTTTTGGAACTTTTTGCAGTATTGTGAATTTTTTTTTTGGCGCAAAAAACAGTGGCCAGCATTCTCTATCAGTTACTTAGTTTACTGAGTAACTTTTCCTGGTTTGATCCCTCCAATCCTAACAAATATATCATTCACCCATGCTGTAACTGCTGACAGAATGGGCTACCTTCTCCCCATGCAGCTGATGCCCAGTGAAGTGGGAGGCGTGGAAATTATGACCATGATAGTTGTGTCATAATCAAGACTAAGTAGCAATTGTGAATATGGAACAGTTAACGGAATACCTTTGGTTAAGTATACTTAATTAAGTAGCTGATATAGGATACTGGCCAATAAGTGTTGCGTGCAAACTTTTGCAATTTCCCTTATGCATCTATTTGTTTTTATAGCTGTTACAGTATCTACTTGCACAGTCACCCTGCCCACAAATGTGCAACCAAATTGATTGCTGTAGAGGCATATTCTCCCTAAGCTGCTCCTGTTAGGGCATGGCTTCCAGCTCCTTCACCATTTTGGTCACCCTCCTCTGGGCACACACCAGCTTGTTGATATCCTTCTTCAACTGAGGTGCCCAGAACTGGAGGCAGTATTCCAAATGAGGTCTAACTAAATCATGCAAGCATTGACAAAAAGAACTTTCAGCACTCCCAAAAATGATGTCATCAGTCTGAGTCTGGCTATGGGAACATAGCCAGACTCAGACTGATGACATCATTGGGAACATAGCCAGAGCGTTGTCTGATAGCCTTTGATCTCCATCAACAATGGAATGGCCATGAGGGGGCAGCTTTTGCAGTACAACAGTAAGTATAGGGAGAGGATTTAGATATAGCAAAGAGTAGGAGAGAATACCAACTTCCAAAAGGACCAAGTAATTGTGTATATCACTAACAAGATGATGGCCTCAGAATGATTTTGTTCCTTGCCTCCCATGCAGAATATCAGCTGGAAATATTCGTGGGCTAGTAGTCATGTTTGAAAACCTGGGCAAAGCAATTCTAAATATATGCTCTTTTGAAATGTGAACAAGCATTTCTACTTTGAGCAGCAGCTTATCTTTCTGCAGTCACCCTTTGCAAAGCTGGTAATGTTTTCTTGTTGTGTTTTGGTTAATTTTTTTAATGCCACCATACTCTCAGAAGCCTATTGGCAGGAGGCAGCTATTGCACATTAAAGTCTGTTTGCCTCAATAAACACCAAATTGTTTTATAATCTTGTATTGGGTAGTGTCAAACAAGCAGAAAACTATACAAAGGTCCCTCCTCTCCAGCTGTACACAGCTTGAAAGAAACCATAACAGACCAACAGTCAAGGTCTATGAATGGCTAGATAATTATGTATACAAACACACAATAGCCTTCCTGTTGATTTATAATTTCCAGCAGTAGCAAAGATTGTGCTCATAAAAGAATGTGGGATGGCTCCACTTATTCCCGGTCTTGCCATATGAGGGAAATAGATGCATTTTTGGAGCATGATCAAGTGATACTGTACTCCTTAAGTGCCATTCCTGGTCCTCTTGTAAGATCAGCTCAGGAAAGAAGAAGAAAAAATTCTCTTCCAACACTTTTGATTTGTTAGTGCATTATACTGGTTCAACATTGCTATGAAAGGAGGATATGCTTATAACACATTTAGGTCAAGGTCCTACATGTGTGTGTAGCTCCATATGTGGAGTTCTGCATTCTCTCACAGCTTGGCAGCTGTCAAGCCCTACAAGGGGTGCCGTCTTCTCAAATTGAGTGTGTCCAACTTTTCCTTCCTCCAGGAACTCAGAGTACCTGGATCTTCATTGTCTAAATTGTCTCGCCCTCTCTCCCCTTCCCTCAGGTGAGAAGGAGCAGCAGCAGCCCCTCCTAGGGGTTGTAGCTGTCAGGTTTAGCAGGTTTTTGGGTGGAGCACATTCACTCCATCCAAAAATGACTTGTGCATTCCCAAGCTGCACTTACACAGGTGTAAGTCACCAATAGGATGCCAGATATACTCTCATCACAGTGATCACAGATGGTTTTTTGTGTCTTCTCAAATTCTCAGCAAAATTTAGAATTGCAAAGCTTTTGGGCCTTATCTGAAGTCTCTAGTTTTGGATTCCTGTTGCTGATCCTCTGGCTGAGTTGCTTAAGCTTGGGACCATGGGTGGTGTCCTGTTGGCAAGAGGGAAAGGATGGCAGCAGCTGCAAGTGGGGATTCCTCTGGAGTTTGTTGCTGCACCTCTAGCTTGGGGAGGAGAAAGAAGGGAAGGGAGCAGATGAGAGGGTTGGGAAGATGGAGAAGAAGAGAAGGGGGCAAGTGCAACTTAGAATATCATGAACTTCAAAGAGGAGATATCTGGAGTGGGGAAATAGAGAAGAAGGGATGGGAATGAGCATAACTCAGACCTCCTGCTGAGCTTAGTACACTGCTTGCTTCAAACACAGGAGGTGAGAAACAGAGAGCCCCCATAGAGAGCCTGTGGCAGCTGTGGACTAGCCATACTTTGCAGCAGCCTGTCATAGTGCATTCTAGCAGCAGAAGGATGCAGAACTGGTGGGTCAGATTGTAATGCTCTGCTCACACCAATGCACCATCTTGGTCATGGGGGTCATATTGGAATATATTGCTGAATTGATAGAAGGAATAGAGATACTATCTCATGTTTATGAGGTAGTAGCTGTTGTGTCCAGGGCAGAGCAGACAATTAATCACCAAATAGCAGAGCAGGGCTTACTCACAAGGTAAGAGTGGGAAAATGTCCAAACAGAGTTTAGAATAATAGAATCACAGAGCTGGAAGGGACCACAGGGGCCATCGAGTCCAACCCCCTGCTATGCAGGTTCCAAAGCAAACAAATCCAAAGGGCAAATCCAAGTCATAGTCAAACAGGCAGAGATTCAAGGTGATCCAGATGCAAAAGAACATGGCACAGGGCTTCACAACTGGAGAGATCAGTTGCTGACCCCGAAAGGAAGGGGCCAGCTGAAAGCCTTTTATCTTACTGATGCTGTCACCACAGGTGTTCCTTCATTGGGGCTTGTTTGTTACTTAAATGCTCTGAGTGGCACAACCCCTCCTTCTGACATCATCTCTCCTGCATGGTAAACGTCTGTGTTCTCTCATCCTCTGAAATTTGTTCCCCTTTCTCAGACCCCTGCTGTTGTTCATTATCTTCTTCTGAGCAAGCTTCTGGGGAAACCCCTGCCTCTGGAGAAACTTCTGCCTCGGATTCAGAATCCTCCTCCTCACAGCCAGGGTCTCCATGACAGGGCATGACAGTAGCTGTATGCAACAATAGTTTTCTCTCAGTGGAAATGAAATAATCCATTCACTGTGGTTATATATGCCAAGGTTTACATAGTTTTTCATGTCTGAAGATTATTCCTCCCCCCTTGTGAGAAGTGGAATGAATAAAGCCAAGTATACTGAGAGGATTCACTTCACAGCTTCAGTCTGGAATCTGGACTCATTTATATCATGGTCCTGGAACAGAGAGAGAGAGAGAGAGATGCATCCTAGGCAAATAAAGTCAGCTGCAACTCACTCTGTTGTTAACTTCCATCAAATTGATTTCGGCTTATGGTGACCTTGTGAATGAGCACCTCAAAGTTACCCTATCCTCAACTGCCCTATTCAAGAACATGCCTTCCTGAATGGAGTCTATCCATTTCAACAGAGAGAAATGTAAGCTCCTGCAGAAAAAAATGGAATGCACAAATATAGGATGGGGGACACATGGCTGGATAACAGTACGTGTGAAAGGGATCTAGGAGTCTTGGTAGACCACAAGCTGAATATAGGTCAGCAGTGTGATGAGGCAGCCAAGAAAGCCAACGTGATTCTTGGTTGCATCAATAGGAGTATGATGTCTAGATCGAGGGAGGTAATGGTACCACTCTATTCTGCATTCCCCATTTGAAATACCGCGTCCAGTTCTGCACACCTCAATTCAAGAAGGATATTGACAAGCTGGAGTGTGTCCAGAGAAGGGTGACCAAAATGGTGAAGGATCTGGAAGCCATGCCCTAAGAGGAGCGGCTTAGGGAGCTGGGGATGTTTAGTCTGCAGAAGAAAAGGTTAAGAGGGGACATAATAGCCATGTTTAAATCTTTGAAGGGATGTCATGTTGAGGAGGGAGCAGGCTTGTTTTCTGCTGCTCCAGAGACTAGGACAAGGAGCAATGGATTCAAACTGTGGGAAAGGAGATTCCACCTGAACCTCAGGAAGAACTTCCTGATGGTCAGAGCTGTTTGGCAGTGGAATCTGCTGCCTCAGAGTGTGGTGGAGTCTCCTTCTTTGGAGGTTTTTAAGCAGAGGCTGGATGGCCATCTGTTGGGAGTGATGTGTGTTTCTACATGGCAGGGGGTTGGACTAGATGGCCCCTGTGGTCTTGTGCAGCAGTATGATTCTATGATTCTATCTGTAATGCAGGCTTCCTCTTTTCCTACTGCTTTACACTTTATGAAGCATTATTGTCTTTTCTTGCGAATCATGTCTTCTCATGACATGCCAAAGTACAACAGCCTCAGTTTAGTCGTCTTGGCTTCTAGGGAGAATTCAGCTTTGATTTGCTGTAAGACCTGTTGTCTTTTTAGCAGTCCAAGGTATTCATAGAACTCTTCTTCAGCACCACATTTCAAAGGAGGTGATTTTATTCCTATCAGCTTTCGTCACTGTCCAACTTTCACAACTCTCTATAGAAACTGGAAATATGATGGCATGGAAGTTGAACATTCAATGTTATATCTTTACTTGAAGATCTTATCTGGTTCCTTCATAGCTGCCCTTCGAAGTCTTAGTCTTCTTCTGATTTCTTGACTGTAGTCCCCCTTCTGATTAATGACTGAAACAAGGTATGAAAAATCTCGAACTATCTAATGTATTCGTTGTCTACTTGGAGGCTGTGTAAATCATCTGTGCACTACCTTCCACAAATCAGTGGTGGCTTCCAATTTACCTAATTTCTCTTGAAAACACTAACAAATGGCTTAAGGTTTTAAATTTAGGATACACTTTCACATACAAAGATGATGGGCTGGTGCCAATGGGAGCTCTTAATTCAAAACAACAGTGCTGATTTCCTTCTGAGTGATGTGTTTAGTGTCACATCTACTTGGCCTTCAGAACATCCCAGTGGTTTTGAAAATGCCTTCATAAAAACAATGTGTTTAATTCCATGCAGTGTTTAATGTTTGGATCTGTCTGTTCCAGTTCTCCAAATGTTCCTTTCCATGTTTGCATACTCTTTTACTGTGTCAGGAGCTTTGATTAAGTATTCATGTGTTTAGACTCAAGACAAGACGCATTGTTCTCTCAGGTAAATCAAAGACATATGGTTTGAGACAGCCGCAGTATGAGCAGTTAAATCTTTTCAGACTGATGACACAGTGAAAAATTAAAAGAGTGCATAAATATACAATTATTTGTAAACTTATAAAATGGATTCATTCATATGTCTTATTATTAAAGTTGGGCGTGTTGCTTCCTCTGAGCTTTTGGGATTGAATGAAATAATTAAATAATGGAATAGCTTAGAGCCCTTTGTGTTACTTATGATTTGCATAACTTACACATTGCTCTTATTGAAGTAAATAACTTTTTATACATCCGTGCAAGTGAGACACATTATAGTGTCAAAAGCTCCCGTTTAGGATTCCATCTAGAAGGCTAGATGTCTGCCAAGGCTCTCTTTTTCATTTTGCCACACCCTGCTTCATGAATCCCTCTGATTCTGATTCTGATGAATCCCTGTTGCATGTAGATGGTTTCATTTTGGCTATATCCGGATTAGTACTCAGAAAATGTCACAATATAAAACTAGCAAAATACCCATCAGTGTAAGGTTGATCAGCTGCAAGCCCAGCAGCCCAAGTCAGTATAGTCCATGCTGGGAGCTGTAATCTGTCAATTTCTGGAGGCTACATGATTCCCACTGCACTGTAGAGAGGTGTCTTGGGTATTCTGACATACCTTGACAATTGTAAATAAACAAACACGAAGCAATAGCAGACTGTGGTGCCCCCCCCAGGCACTCCAAATATTTCCCATTTCTATATTAAGGTGCCATGGAAGCTTACTGGTCCCCTTCTGCCATTCCATCCTTTGTTAACGCTGCCCCCATTTTGTCCATTAGGGCAGGTTTGATGAGGCAAGCTTGTTTGAAAACATAGGCTGTCCTTGTGAACTGCACCCAGCATTCCTATAGGTCTAGGGTTTAGGCTCACAGGGACAGCCTAGGCATATTCAGCAAGTGTCTCCCTTTAACCCTTCCCCCCATGTGTGAATACTCACAGTGTCTAGCTAGGACTGGCATAAGTGAGGCTAACATAGGTACCCCACTATTTCTCCATAGGATGAGCTTCTGTGGAAGGAAAACACTTGACTACATCTTTTAAAAAGAATGGATTAAAGCAATCTCTGGGAAAGTTTTATTTCTGAAGATGCATTGGGCAACACATTGGCCTGAATCATATTGTTATTGTTAGTTCCAGGCAGTCTCATTTAATCACTGGTGTTGACTCACCATTCAACAATTCTGTGCACTTTTGAGGTCTTCTCTCTTTGGTTTGTACATTTGCTATCTTCTCTCCTCTCCTTCATCTGATTCTGTGCATGTAAAAGTGTATAAATACATCAGCAAGATTATGCAGCTTTTGTTTATTGCAGATGCCCAACTGAATGTCTGGTACTTTTGTCCTTCCAGATGACAACTGTTCTGTGGTTGTCACTGGGAATGTGAATCAAATTGGGCATGGATGACTCTGAACATGTCCCCCTAAAATTGATCATTTCCTTACAGTCATCTCCTAGGCCCACTGTGTTTTTGAAAAACATCTTATACAAATATCTATGGGTCTCTCAGAGAATCTATGGAACAGGATAGATTACATCATTGATGTGTACATTCCTGCTCAGATTTGAGAGAATGTGCCAATTAGTAACACGACTCAAGAATTTGCTTCCTAATTGATCATTGGTTCAACCTTCCCCAAACCCTTCTGTTTCCCACTTTCTCTATTTTATTGTCCTTGATTATTTTTAATTTGGCATTTGCAGTGTGTTTTATTATGGTTCTATTATGATCTTGACCTTTGCATAATTCAGGAAAGATTTTCCCCAAATAAGATGTGATTTAATTTTTTTCTTTTTCCTTTGCAGTAAATTGATGGTTGCATTAGTAAATATTATAATTAGAGTATTTTCAAAAAATGATAAGACACCGTCTCTGTTCAGGACTCATGTATGATTGTATGATTGGAATGGAAGTAAAGAACAGGGAATAAATCTAAATGAGGCTCTTTTGTTCATAGATGGATTCTTTCCATGAATGGAAAAGCCTTTCCTCCAGCACTGTCTCCCACTTTTAAAAGTGTGTGTGTGTGTGTATGCACACATGTGATTTGTATTGATTATATCTCCCCCATAGCTTCTTGCACTATCACCCACACTGTTCCAGAGGTTTCACCAATACGCCAAACAGATATTCAGGGACTGCAGAGGGAGAGGAAATTTGGCAAAAATGCTATCTCTTTCTGTAAGCAGATGCCAGAAAGATCTTTCCTGTGAGCAGAACCCTTCTTCTGAGGTCTTAGGATTTACCTTTTATAGCTAGAGACAAACAAAATGGTTATTGCCATTTCAAGAAGCCTTAGGGGAATATGCTGTCTAGACCTTTAAAAAAATTTAAAAGTACTGCATCCTTTTTGCATGCCTGATGGACTTTTTTTTTTAAAATAGTCTCATTATTTCTAAAAATAATCCAATAATAAAACAATAATATTAAGGTTCACAGTATGCAGTCTTTTTGAAAATAATAGGATGTGTGAGAAAATCACAGGGTTTGCATTTTAATGTAAGTTAATCAAATGTACTTCTCCTGAAACTCAGTGCAACTCCAAACACAATAAGTTGCATCCTGTTAGTGACACATGCATGTAAGAATGGCTTACATGTGCGTATATCTCTTTTTGGGTGGGGCATTGGCAGCTTGCCTCTAGCCCTTTGTGCTCTTTCTAAAACCTCCCCCTAACAGTTGTTAAGTCTCAGGCCATTTCCACACTACACTGTTATAGTGCAATTATCCCACTTTCAACATCCTGTGGAATTCTGGGGCTTGTAGTTTCCTGAGGCCAAAGAGTTCTCTGGCTGAGAATTCTCAGTGCCCCTCCCTAAACTGCAAACCTCAGGATTCCATAGGAGGTTGAAAGTGGAATAATAGCACTATAACAGTGTAGTGTGGAAATGACTTCAGATGAGGGCTCTGCTGCTACTGCTACTTACTGGTGGAGAGGGGAAGGGGGGGACAATTCAGGTGATGAACATGTGGCTGCTCTGGGTTCTCAGGGGAAGGAAAAAGAAGGATGTCTGTGATAACACCATTGTTTCTTCCTCTTCTGGGTTGAGACCAGCTGCTTCTATATAATCTGAATTGCCTCCCCCTCCCTTAACCTCGATTTTGACAGCTGCCAGGTTTGGTTGGTAGAAGGACACAGAACTGTGTGTGCACAATATTATGCTCCGCCTGCTCAATGTAGGATCTTGACCATTGTATTAGTGGAAAATTGTATGTTCCCAAGATTGTGATGTGATTTGCCACTTGAAGATGGGAGGGAATTCCTGAGTCGAGGCACAGGTGCTGTTGTATATCCCTAATGGCTCCATACAGACCATGACTGGAATCTTATTTGTGCTTTATGCTGCTATAACTGCACTAGTGCAGGTGGTAGCAGGTGAAGGAGGAAGGGTGTGGGCACAGGAAACATGAGAGAAGTAAGAATTGGGAAAACAGGATGGAAATGGGAGATTTTCTCTGCCTTCTTCTGTATCTTTCTACAACTCTAGAAAATGTACAGTTATTTTGCTGCACAGTTATAAAATAACGCACCAACAGAATACTGGCTCAAACAAGTCAGTATTGGATATACCGTGGCATGCTAGCACTGACACATATGCAGAATTCCTGTTCTGTGTCAACATTAATATAGTTATACATGAAAGAAGAGTCAAACACAATGGAGCAAGACAGCAAGGAAGAATTGGAATTCTATCAAATCCTTTGTACAAGAATATATTCTTATTATGCTATTACAGCACTTTGATATAGCCCATTAACTGTCATGACTTCACTCTATGGAGTGCTGGGAATTGTAGCTTCATGATGTACTTGGAATTTTCTGCTTGAGTGCTCTAGAACTGTAGTTCAGGGAAAAGGGCTAGAGCGCTCTATCAAAGAATTCTAACTGCCTCAGCAAACTACAGATCCTAGGATTCTATAAGATGGAGCAAGACAATGTGGTATCAGTGCTATAATTATGCAGCCTTGGCTCTGATATAGCATATTTACAGTTTAGGGACTGTTGTATCTTTGTTTCTGAAAATATGACTGGGTATTTATAGTTTGTTATGGCATTATCAGTATAATAAAGGTATATTATACATCACATCCCTGAATTCTGTCTTGAAATTTTTACCAATGTCCAGTCTGTATTAAGCTGCTGAAAATATCTGTTATAGGTCTGCTCACTTAACTTTGAGTCTTCGGTTTTGTGGGTCCAGAATGGCACAACATCTGCTCATTAGTGACTTAATATATATTAAGCTCATCATATTCCAGGTGTTTATTTCCTGTATCATTTTTCTATGGAGTAATCTCTAGTTAATGCAGCTTTATCCCTGGTATGTGAACCCTATGTTTCTTTATTAAATGTATGTTTTTCCCCCCTTCATATCAAGTTTTTCATTCTTTTTGAGTTGTGTGTGTGCGTGTGTGTGCAAGGAAGCATGAGAGGCAGAGAGTTGCCTTGATTAGTCTGTCTGACAAACAACTAGCTAAGATGGATGACTTTTCCAAAGCAATCGAAATCAGACCACATTGACAGTAAGCAGAATAAAGGGACTGCTGTGGAGGGAAAAGGTGGAAAAGAAAAGAAAAAAGAAGAAGGGGGAAAAAAACAGTTGAAAAAGAGACCAAGGGACAAACAGTAAACTGGAATCACCAGTCTCCAGATATGATTCTGAGACTTCACCCAAAGCCCATGATATGTTCTTTAATCCCTATGATATATTCAAATTCTGAATGGAGTGGAGGGAACATTTTGACTTCATTGGTATGCTTCAAAGCAGAGTATTTAGGTTCTATATGTCGGTGGTCTGTAAATCTGGGTCTGCAGACATTCTGAGAGTTAACCTCCCAGAAACCCTAACTGGCATGGACAATGGTCAGGTGTTCTGGGAGTTGTAGCCCAACAACATCTGGGGACCACGATTTGGAACCTCTGATATATGCAAAATATCTGACAAATCTGTCCTTTTCCTTTAAGGTGAGGAGTAGATGAAAATTTTATGTGGTTAATCTTTTTAAATAAGGAAAAAGGATTGTATTTATTTTCCAAAATTCACAAACTCAAGGTACACATATACACCCCCTCCCTCCAAAACCTTCTGAGAACTTCCAACCTGCCATGGCAGTCAAATTAAAAAAAAAAAACCTCTGAGATTTTGAAAAAGTATATATTTGAGAAAGTTAAATTGACAGATTTGTCAGATTTGCCGTCCTGTCAAGAGGGCTTTGTATCCTTAGCTCTTAAGGTTTTGAAGCACTGGCTATACATCTGGTTATACATCTATCTTGGTTATGCTCTGTGGCAACCTCTTTTCTCATGACAGGCTCCTCATCCAGCTGGAGTTATGTGTCCACCTCTGGCTTTCACAGTCTAAGAAGGCTATAGATATGTCCAGAGTAGGGCCCTTTCACACTACACAACTGCAGCATTATTATTCTGTTTGTTCTGGGGTTTGTAGTTTGGTGAGCCACTGGAGGAGCTCTCCACTTGAGAATTCTGAACACCCTTCCTTCAGCCACAGATCCCAGGATTTCATGGGATATGGCCATGGAACTTAAAATGAAATAATAGCACTATAACTGTATAATGTGAAAAGGCTACAGGATGGCAAAGGGACTTGAAACCAAGCTGTACAGAGAACAGTTGATTAAGTTGTGCATGTTTGGCCCAGAGAAGAAAAGACAGGAGGACTGAGCATGGCAGCCATCTTTAAATGTTTGAAAGGATGCCCTGTGGCAGATGGTATAAACTTGTTATCTGTTTGGTGAGCCACTGGAGGATAGAGTCTGAGGATAGAGTCTCCAGAGGATAGAGTCTGAACCAATGGATTCAAATTGTAAGCAAGAAAATTCTGAACAAATGTTAGGAAAAACTTCCTGACAGTAAGGGTTGTTCAACAGTGGAATAAAGTGCTGGGGGGGGGTAGTGATTTCTCTTGTACTGGGAATTTTTAAGCAGAGGTTGGATATAAATGATTTTTAACATTCATTCCTACTCTATGGCCATTTCCACATTACACTGTTATGGTGCTATTATTCCACTTTCAACATCCTGTGGAATTCTGGGGTTTGTAGTTTACTCAGGCCCAAGAGCTGTCTGGCTGAGAATTCTAAATGCCCCTCCCTAAACTACAAACCCCAGGATTCTACAGGATGTTGAAAATGAAATAACAGTGTAGTGCAGAAATGGCCTTTGATTCTGTAGTCTTTAAGAGCTACAGGACAGGCAGTACAACATGATTATCTCCATACTGGGAATAGATCTGCCCATTGAAGTTGTCCAATGTGCATTACTGAAAATTTTATTGAGTCCATTTTCAATAGAAAATTGACCAAATTTATAAAGTTCTTCATAGATAGCCTGGGAAAGGTTATTTAATTTGTAAAGAAGAAAAGACGAGGGAAAGCAAAACAGATTTCTTCATCCTTGCTTGAGAAAAATCCCAGATGTTTCTTCTTATGTTAGAACAAATGTTTAAAAGATTTCAGAGCTTCTAGTTTTTGATTCTCCCACTCTCATTGTTAGCACTTGGTCATACAATACACACAACAGCAACTTTCCCCATGTCATATCAGAAATAATAACTGCTAACTGAAGACAGGAAAATTGGAAGACAATTTGTCAGGATCTCCCACAGAATTTTTAAATCTCAAACTTCTTTGGTCCTATTTATTGAGAAAATTGTGAATTTTATGAATTTTGTGAACTTAACCCTAAAAAAAATAAAATAAAACTGAATTTGCACTTCAGGTCAAATTTACTAGATACTACCTTTCACCACATAGCAGGACAATATTTTATCTTCCTGCCAAGTCACCGTTTGAGATGAGGGGCCTGCATAAAAAGAAAAGAGAAGGGGAAAAAAGAAAATAAAGGATGTGGCAACTTTAATTCAGCATTGGAAACATGGCTGTATAAACAGAATTCAAATTCAAGACTTCCTGAAGTTAATTACTCAAATATCTCTGCCTGGATGGACAACTCTGACAGTTTTGTTTTCTTCCATACACATACTTTTCCAAGTTCTTTCTGTCCTGTTTATAAAGAAAGCTTTTGATTAGTTCTTTTTTTTTTTTTTAAAACCAAACTGAATGAAATTGTCACTCACCTGTATTTGGCACTATGATATTTAGGCACCCAAATGCAGTGATGTAGACTCGAGTTGACTGACTTCAGTGACTCAACTCGAACTTGACTTGGCAATAAATGATGCACTGACTCGACTCGGCTTGAGACCTGTATATTTTTAGTGACTGACTTGCTGACCTTGGTTCAGTAACATAACATGTTCATCCAGAAACTTTATGACTTTGAACAATGTTTCCATCTCTTTTTGCCTACTGGTCACATGACAATCTGTCTCAAGCCCAAAATGTGGGTGCGTTTCTTAGAGGGGAACAGCAAACAGCTTAGGCAATGGGCTTGAGGTGAGCTTGACGTTTGCTCAGCAACCTGGCCCTGGTGCATATCAAGGGAGCTGTCTACAAGGGAACAGCAAATATGTAGGGCAACAGGCTTGAGGAAGGATCCTTCCTTCTAAAGTGTTTGAAGCTTCAGTAATGGGGAGTAAGAAGGATCCTATTCCCCACATCTGAAGCTGCAGATGGCAAAGGCCCTTTTCGCACCGTACCTCGTCGCGGCAGTGGGGAGCAGCGCTCACACAAGCAGCTCAAAACAGCCCTTCTTCCTCCCACATCCAGCTTCCTGTTAGCGTGACCGTTGCGCTAGCACCCCGCCCCTTCCTTCCGCAGCGCAGTCTGGAAGTTGTAGGCTGTGCTGGGGGAAGGAAGCGCGACCGGGTAGGTAAGTGCGCGAGGGCGCCGTGAGCATTGCACGAGCTGGGAGTATTTTCGGCTTAAAGCCAAAAATAAAAAAATGCGCGCATGCCCCGCTTTAGCCTTGTGAGCGTCGCATGAGTGGGAGTGCGTCATACAGAGTGATGCTCCCATTCGCGCGACGCTCAAGGGGCGCTTGCGCAAGAAAAAAAGCATGTGAAAAGGGCCAAAATCACAAATGTGGAGGGCTGACACTGCTTGAATTGTTAAAACTGACTTTATTCAACTCTGTCCCAAAATTCTGGAATATAGGTTGGGGTATAAAGTTGGCTTCCAGATTTGAGACTTGACTTGAAAGTATCTTCAAGGACTTGAGACTTAACTTGAAACTTGAAGGTAGAGACTTGAGACTAGACTTGAGACTTGGAGTAAAAGACTTAAATACACCACTGCCTAAATGCTTATTTTTCATCCATGTAGTACCAAACTGCCACATGTGTATAGTGAACTGCATTGGCAACACCACCTGTAGATGTTATCCACTTACACCTAGGGGCTTGGTTTATAGATGGTGGATTCATGTTACTATAGATGAATTCAAGATGTTAAAGAGCAAAGGAATAAACAAACAAACAAACAAACCTATTTATCAGAATAAAGATCCTTTTTTTTTTTTTTTTGGTGGCTCAGAACAGCAGGTGTAACTGACCATATAATAATTGTGGTCTTAATTTTTTTTTTTTTTTTACCAAAAATGGCTGTATCAGGGTTCAAATTAATAAGCCAACAAAAATAGTTTAGAAGATTTAATAAACCCAGGAGAAGGCATGTTATTTGTCTTGGGGAAATTGTTCTGGGAGCAATATTTGAAAGGATGATTTAAAAACAACAACAACAGTGTTTAAAAGGAACTTAATTTGCAACTGTAAATGACATCCGTGCAAGTTTTTGGCTACATAGGCTATTACTCATGGCCATATGGAGCTTCTTGACTAGAGGAACAAACTTAACTTTTGGTTCTGCTCTATTCTTCTTTCTTTCTTTCTTCTTTTTTTTCCAAAACAAAATATTACAGGCATCTTGTTTATTTTCTGCATAGAAACTTGAACGTGGAACATGTTGCTTGCCATTATGTATATGTGTGATGTTTAATAGACAATCTTCATGCAGACATGAATATGAACTGCAAATATTTGGCTCTATCTCTGGCCAAGATGGAGTATGTCAGATCATTAAGTCAGTTGGTTGTATCAGATTATGCCAGTCATTTCAGTGGAATTTACTATTAAGTAAATAAGATTAAGATCATAGCATGACAATGAAATCCTGTGTGCATTTATGTGAAAGTCACTTTCTGTACTGTGAGGGTTTTACTTGGAAGTAAGTGCTGTTGAACATAGTGGAGCTTATTTCCATGGAAAAATGTACAGGACTGCCTAATTTGTGCCTGGAATTCTAAATTCTATCTATCTATCTATCTATCTATCTATCTATCTATCTATCTATCTATCTAACTATCATTCATAATCACAATCAAGAGCTTGCCTTTCCTCCAGTGAGTTCATGATGTTATCCACTGTATTCCAGGGTGGCAGTCTGACCCACAGGGTCACATTGCCTCCAACCTTATTTGTGTGGTTCCAACTCCCCCCAGGAGTGGTGGTAGAAATGGTAGTAGTAGAAATCTTAAATTGGTTTCAGGGTTCCCCTTCATATAAAAATACATGTTTTTCAAAACAAGAAGTGAACTTCTTGTTACTTTAAGCTGCCTCCTGCCTTTTTTTTTTTTTTGGCAATTTTGGAAGTTCACATGGCCCCAGGAGAGTCTGAGGGACAAGCAGTAGTCCTCAGACCCAGAGAAATTGCTTTGCTTTGCCCTTATTCCCACAACAGTTCTGTGACCTGGGTCAAGCTGAGATTGACTAGCCTGAGGTTATCAACCAGTCTGTTTTCTGGGTCATTAGAGACTGGCCCCAGGATCTGCTAGGTCCCAGTTCAACACTCTAATCATCACAACACAGTAGCTCTGGTAGATCTTTCTATGCTCATCATAACAATAGTTTATTTAAGAAGTATCAACCATTACGGATTTCTTAGCTCAGTAGTCCCTGTGCACAGCCAGCTGACATCTTGATCAGTTTCCATTGGCTTTGATATGGAAAGAGCAGTCCATGGAATATCACAGACATTTCATAAGGGAGATATCCATGGCTTTCCATCTGGCTTTTATGTAGTCATCAGGGAGTGTCTATTTGCCAAGCATTTCCCTATCAGTCAACTAGAGATTTGTTTGAGGTGAAATTAAGCTAGTGTAACAAACATCAAGCCACCTGCTCCTCACCTCCTGGTGTATTTGGTGTGCCAGATGACATGCAAAGACTGATAGATGGTGGTAGGGTATGTGAGACTATGTGTTCTATGGAGATGCAGCCTATTGGCTCCAATGGGGGCTTGTTGAATTTCCCATTGTAGTTTATACCTATTTGCAATATGTATGTTGTTTTTGAAAGTATTGTTAGATGCCTGTAGAGTGTGAAGACCTGGAAGCTTATAATAGGCTCCCAGGTAGCTATGAATTAAATTTAGCTTATTTAATTATGAGTTAATGTCATAATGCCATATCACACTCCTATTCTTCTCAACTCAGCACATATTTAAAAATAACAAGCAACTTCCAAAACATGTGATGTGTAGGCAGTGACAATATAGTATTAATATTTTTTATTTCAGGAATGCTCTTTTGCTTCATTTTAGAGATCGAATTAGAATGTTGCAGTTCCTGAGGAACAGGTGTTTTTGTTTTGTTTTTTAAGTTTACTTCTGTTATAGTGTTTTCCAATGTACAATTGCCTTGTGATAATCTCCATTAAATACATGGTGACTTACTTCTCAGTAAAACTACCTAGCAGTGCATTATAAGGGGACACACACACACACGCGCGCACACTTTAAAAAAAATTGGCAGGAGTTAAGACCTACTAAATACCATGAGAGTTAGTTATGAATAAGTATGCTTAGAACTGCACATTGTGTTAAAAGAATATACATATGAATTGTGTGTGTGTGTTTGTGTGCCAGACGTATTTTATTGAGGATGTTCACCAGAGTGGCACTAAACTATTGTTTTTACTGGCCATCTGTCTCACACAAACAAAAATGGGCTTCATTTATGAAAATAAAAATTATTAGTTTACTTGGTGAAAAAGACAGCTGTGCTGCAGAAATACAAAAAATCTGGTCTGGAGAAGGATCAAGATGACACAATTACATTCTATATTATTAAACACAGTTTAGGATAGGGAAAGCCCTGGACAACTGTGAGATCAAGTTAGCAAATTATACTACACTACAGTAATGTGCAATTGTATTTTCTGGCTGGTTTCTGTTTAAAAAAAGAGCAAGTGAGCTGCTGTGAAATATTAATCATAACTGTCAACAAACTGATATTACACTATCAGCTGTTTTTCCTGTAGCAGTTTTGCAGCCTGTTTCTTGGCTTATTTAAAATTCTTGGGTGCTGGATTCTACCTAAGTGTGTGTGCAGGCTATACAAGCCAGACCACTCATGTGACAGTGCTTTTTCTTTGTCTTCTGTTTGAAGAGAAAGCTAGGAGGACTTGTGATCCTAACATTTCCTCTCATGGGTTTTGTGCCTCTTATTAGGTTCTCCATTCTGTATATGCAATTAAGGCATTCTGCTTTTTATACAAATGATCCTGTGGTCCATCCTTACAACATCAAAACTGATGTTAGATTTTGACTTAACATTTATCAGTTAATTTGGGTTATAGTTAAGAAGTTGATATCAAGCTCTTCTAAAAATGTACATAAATTCTTTATTTGTACAGCAACTTCAGAGCTTGGAAGTAACTCATTGTAAATGCAAGTGACTTGTAATTATATTTGTATAACTTAATGCCTTTTCTGGTTTAATGAAAACTTTTAAAAAGTTAATTTTATAGTCATGTTTTTCATGTGAATGGGGAGCTAGAGCAATAGAATGTAGCAACTGCTAATATATGCAAAATATAATTTCAGAAATTGCTGTGGTGTCCAGATGTTTTTACTTCTAAATAGTAATGCATTAACCGCATTTTTTGGACTGTGCTGCTTTTCATGTACATCCATAAGGTCATTCCCAGGGGTCTCTGAAAAAGGCATGGTTCCCCACCCCATCTCTTTAGACTGAGTGAGTGAGGGTCTTTTGCCATTTGTTAGCTAATCAGTAGTCAGTCTGGCTGCCTTTGTTACTTGCTGGCTGTCTGGGTGTCCAATGTGTGATGGTGGTAAAAATCAGACAAGCAAAGTTAATATCAGCACTCCACTTAGGCATTCCTAAGTATTTGAATCTCAGGAAATTTATATGAGAGAACGAGCAGACTTACTGGTATTCTTTTAGGGTATTTATCATATGCTATCATAGGTATACAAACATATACAATTTCTTTAGGGAGAAACACAGACATGTCAATGTCTGGGCACTTTGCTGTCATCACATTACATTTCAGTGCATGTAAAGTATCATACCTTCATAATATTACATTGCACTGTATTCTAGTATATGTCAAGTAAGATGTTGCACTATCATAAGACTCTATCTCTGCATCTTTCTAGCAGGTTTATCTATAGTTAGCACTTAGAAGGACATTATCAATATAGCTCAGTCATTTATCTATTTAGAAATATTATATCATCTATTGAGGAGATGTACATCTCTAAACAGACATCTGTGAACACACAGGTGTCTAAGGGTTAATATCTTTGAACATTGCTTTAGCCAGCAGTATCTGTTACAAGCTATGAACACTCATAACAGGAATCTTTTACAATCATAATGGGAAATATATCTATTTATCATAGCCTAGTTGTTTCTCTTACCTGTAGTATCTGCTTCCATCAGCATGTCTGGGTAGTTTATCAGCTAGGAACAGTGTAACTTGGAGACTATTTTACAGCGTATGTCCCTCAGTTAAGACTACAGAGCAGACTGATGTCTCTCTCATTTTGGCTTTTTTTTTTTTTGTCTCCTTAGCTTCTACTCAAGCTATCAGCTGCCCCATCTGGTCCATATGAAGTCTCTAGTGAACTCTATTTATGTCAATAATGCTTCCTTCCAATCAGATTGTTGGAGATAATATAAGCAAACTGGGTAGAGCTAGATCTTGGCTTTTGGCTGCCTTCTATCCGATTCTATCAGATTACAGTAATCATTTCTTTGTACCTGGTACCTGCAATGAGTTTGTTATCCGTCAAGTTTGGTTGATTTTTTCTTATCTTGCTCACAATTGAGTAGGCACTCTGCCTGTAACTAGTCTGTTACTGTGTTCTCCATAACACACATCTTCTTTAATTCTCTAATACACAAGCTTATATTCTATAAGTTATTCTTTTTAGGCTGTGCTCTGTACTCTGCACGTTATCTTTCCAGGCCTCAAAGGTGGCAACTAAATCACCACAGCATGTAACATCTCCTGAGGACCCCTGGAAAGTTGCTGAGAATGCCTGTTACTGTGCTTCCAGCTAAAGGAAAATAGTTGGACATAACCCACACTTGACAAATACAGCAGTGGCTGTCTGGAGGGCTGTGAAACTGGTTGCCACATTTAAAGGTGGGTTTGGAGGAGATTGCACTGACAGACACATTGTAGCTACTTGCTAGAGATATATTTCTCAGTGTAGGAACACAGCCTACATGTTGTAAATGATGTTATTAAACCTCTAACTTGTTACATTTTTGGTCATGAAGGCATGTACAATGAGTTACTGATATACTGTTTTTTGCTGTAACAGTAATGCATTCTTGTCAGCTTTCTCATTGTTTTAGTATGTATCTTAAGAGGATTTTAAACAAGTGTTACTAATCTTATGTTGCATTTTTTTTTTGTATAGTGGTACCTACATTTTGCATTTTGTATAATAAGACGTAAACAATGAGTTATGAGAATATACAGAGTCCCCTGTTTTTTGACGCCTTGCTTTTTGACCACCCACTCTTTTCATCATGCTAAATTTTAGACATATACTACTGTTCTTGTGACTCAGGGTCTGCTCTTTTGACCATGCATACTAATTGAAAAGGGTTGAAAGACCCCTGTCAAAAGAACAACATACATCTACAATTTAGAATTGTTGACAGAGGAAGAGAGGAGGCTGTGGACATGGTATTTATAAGAGAAAAGCTCCACTTGGGATTTTCTATTGGTGAAGTTAGCATTCTTTTCCCCCAAACCCTCTCATTGGCTCCTAGGGACATCTGTCTTGTTTTAGGCTCCATGCAGCACTAGCTTGTGGACGAAGAAGGCAGATGCTGTAGGCTGTACATGAGTCAGCAGTGGGCCAGTGAGAGGAGCCTGGGGCGGGCCTAGAGGAGCATGTGTGTTGCAGACAGTATGTGTGCTAATTTCACTATGTGTTGTCATGTTGCCATGCCACCCTCAGAAGTATAGATGTGTTTCTGTGTGTGTATGTGTGTCTCAGCTGGACATGAATCTGCGTCTGTCTGTCAGTCTGTCTCTCTGGTGAGGTTGAAGGAATCAGCTTTGGTGTGACAACAAGTGGAGCTCCTAGCAAAGAGGGAAGGGAAAGTAGCCCTAAAGACTGGACAAAAAGATGGCACTGACTTGATTCGCTTCCGCATTTTGATATTTTCTGCTTTTTGACGGGGTGTGGTTCCTAACTTGTCGAATAAGCGGGGGCTTCCTGTAACAAATTACTGAATTTTTTCTTGCAGTGATAATGAGTTCTACTCCTAATAATATCTGCACAAGTCTGTATAATTATATCTTTGGGATGAGTTTTCCTACATAGGTGGGAATATGGATATGACCAGACTGGGGCTGAATCATAAATCAGAGTATTGTAGCTGGGCTAGCATCAGAAGCACTTGCAGAGGACCACGTACCTGGAAGAGACTGGTTGCCTCCAGTCCTTCTTCCTGGATATCATTTTTGTGTTCATCTGCACTCTATACAAGGGTGCAAGCAATGAGAAAAATGAGGAGAATGAACAGTGCCCCAATTTATCTGGTATTGTCCCTGTAGCCCAGCAGTTACCAAGCAACATGATCTGATTGTTTTGGATTATGATTCTCATAGGTCCCAGGAAGCATGGGCAATGGTCAGGGTTTACAGGAGTTGTGGTCCAAAACCTCTGTAGGCATCAGACTGGACAGCTGTGTAGATTTGGCCAAGAGGAAGAAGGCAAGTGAAATGGTATCATGACAGAGAGATGGTCTCACTCAAAGAAGGAGACCCACTGAGAATATTTTGCTGAGGAGGCTTATCAAAAACTTGGGATCTGATCCAAACTTAGAGTGAGATCTAACCTAACAGCTGGGAAGAAATGCATAATGTGAGTATAGCCTAGGGATGTAGACCTTGACTATTTCATCTTCATGTGTGAGGATGAATAATTATGATAGTTTTCTCTTCATTCTTCTGCAGTAGTCCCTTGGTATGTGAATATCCTGAAGTGTTGTGAAAGAATTATCCTGTGCAGAAAAACACATGAGGTTTCTTTTGCAACTCTTCCCCCCTACTTTCTGCACAGAAACAAGTGTCTTGTGCAGGAAATAGTGTTGTATTTTTTTGGATAGGAAGCCCATTTTCTGTCCAGCAAACAGGGGTTTTTGGTGCAAAAAAACCCACGTATTTTTTCTCTTCAGAATAATTCCTTTCCAATACTTCAGGTCTTTTGAATACTGGAGAAAATTGTGCAAAAGTCTTGCTAGTCCATTGTTCTTTCTGATAGACTCATTTTTTAAACCTGGGAATGGTTAGGTAACTGTTTCAAATTCATGATCACTCCTAAATTATGATTTTGGTATTATAGCCACATCTGTAACTTGCCCCTCTATCTACTTTATTGAGTATCAACTACATGAGGAAAAGGAGCACCATTCTGCCAATGTTCAGTATGTGGCTGGATGACATTTCCATCAAGTTTTTGGGATCAGGCCAGAAAGAGTTACTTTGTTGAGAACAGTCAGCCCTCCACATTTGTGGATTTCACTTTTGCGAATTTGATTATTCAGAGATTATTTCCTGTCACCTCTGCTGCCTCCCTATGCCATTTTTAATAGGGACTGCAAACCTCATGAGACTGAGAAACTGTGAATGAGGCTTGTAAGTCCCCATTAAAAATGGTGTGGGGCAGCAGTGGAGGTGGCCGTAAGCCCCACCAGCCACCCACTTCTGCCTTGTGAAGAAACCTTGATGCTTCAAAGGAATCCATGGTAGATTGAATATAGTGTTCATACTTCTTTGTGTGTTAAATATGGTTTGGGAGTGTCTAGAGTTATTCACTGTTTTTCTACTTTCACAAGGGTCCTGTGCCCCTAACCCTAGCGAATATGGAGGTATTACTGTACTTAAATATAAACTGATACAAGATTATGACTGATATTTTTATATTTAACTGAAATGTTTTTGTGTTACTAATAACACCTTGTATCTTTAATAGTCTGATTACTATTGCTTTAAATAACAGCAAATTTAGACACTGTATAAGAAAACACAGCATCTACAGGATATACAAATAGCAAAGAAACAGACTGGCTGGATGGCTCACAATCCTTTGGCTTTGATGCTACAATTATCCTCTAAAGAAGGCAGAGTCTTCTTTCTTTCATACTTGCGTACTGCCACATGTGATTGGAAGTAGACCTAGAAGTCAGCAAATTCTGTAGATCCTCTCAGCCCATTTGGAAATGGAAAAGCTTCTTACTTTCTGGACCAGGCTGAACTCCTGGAATCTTCTGAGAGCAATGAGTCCACCCTGGAATGCTACATACAGCCAGTCTTGGCATGCACACCTCTGGAAGAGATGTATGGAGGACATTTGCATACATTATGCTGGTTCATATAGGCATGTTAATTTTCTTTTCAAAATGTAAAGTGTAATGGTATGAGTTGAACAACTGTTTCTGAAAAGCTCAGCTGTGAGGACTTTTTATTGCTTAATGTTTTAATGTTTATTTTATTGACAATATCCAACATAATGTGTGATATGATTCTTTATTTCAGAGATATGTACAAATAATGTCAGTTGAGGAAATCTTTGAGTTTGATACATGTTCAGTGTGTTATTATGAAGTGTGCTAAATGAATGAATGAATGAATCCTTATGATAATCCATGAGTTACCAGCTCATCCTGTACTTAAAAGTTTAAGAAATTGACTGAATCTGTCTTTTAACTCTATCTTGAGTTTTCCCAAATTCATTAGCTGAACTGTAATAACTTGGCTTTGAATTCCTCCCCCTGTAAGCACAGGATCCAATGCATACAGATGTTCTGCTGTATTGATCTGTGACTATTCAGAAGGTTATCTGATATGTTCCTCCCATCTTCATGATGATCTCCTCTCATTGTTCTTCCTACTGGATTTAGAACTGCGTACAAGTCTGCAATAGTCACACCATTCACATCTATTGAGTGCACCTCTACAGATATATTTCACAAACAAATGCACAGTGGTGTCATTCAGCCAGTTAATTAAAAATTTGTTGGGTTCACTGAACTACTTGTTGTGGGAACAGAAAATGAAAAGATATGCTGCTTCCTTCCCCTCTGACTGGTGCGTGCTTTGATTGATTCCCAACCACCCCATCTGGCAACAGCAGCAGCAGCAATCCAAAGCTTCTCTCAGCCAGCCCTGATTCTGCCACAGTGGTGCATGCTGCTGGAGAAGGCTAAAGAAGAAGAGAAAAGGGAGTCAATCACTGCCTCACAGGCAGTCCCCTTCAGGGAGGGAAAGGAAGGAAGGAAGGAAGGAAGGAAGGAAGAAATAAGGAGCAATGAGGGAGAACAACAGACAGAGGCAGAGAGAGAGAGAGAGGGTCATCTGGAGAGTGTCAGGCCTTGATTCCTCACCTCTCCTCTGCTGCCGGGCAAGCATGCATCCCCACACATTTCTCCAATGAGAATCATACAACAATGGAAAAATGTTGGGTTAACATGTACATATTTGAAGAAAAAAATAGAAACAATTTTTAATTATTTTGAATGGCATCACTGCAGCTGTGAGTGAGAACATGTGGTAACACAGGAAAATATGTAACTGGTGATATAGATCTAGCTATCCCAAAATCATTAGCATGACGTTTAAGTATGCACTTTTAAGGCGTCTACTTGAGAATTAATCTTAAGAATGTGATATGTACCATCTATTTTGTATTCTAACAGGCCTAGTAATTTTTTTTCTCTTGTGAGGAGAATGCTGATTGTGATTCAAATTTAGCTCTAGAGTTGGGTTGTGCTTCTAAATTTAGAACAATTACCCTTTCTTGAAATTAATCTTGTCACACTGTTTTATATGCAAACACTGCTGAAATCTTGAAATAAGTAGGTGGGGGGAAGACACATTTTCCTGTGGAGCAAAAGAAACCTGTTTTGTCTGCCAAGTCTTAGTCTCAAATGCAGACTTTGTGGGATTTTGAAATGTCAGCCAAGTAGGCCACCAAGTAACCTGTGATAAACTTTGTCTGGGTATTTTTAAAAAAGTGTAGCCAGACGGCTTGCACTTTGTCTTTTTCTGCTATGTCTGAAATTGCATTAATATAACCCAGCCAACTGTTTTGCTGTCACTTCCTGTCTTCTCTGTCCAGCAGTTCTGCTTTCAGATGCTGTGCTTATTATGACTGAAAAGGCATCAAGTAAAACACGGCCAAATTATTGTTTTATTTCTACTTTCTGTAGATTTTTGTACCTGCTTGTGGCAATGGAGATTCAGTATTTGTCAGATATCATCAGTAAAACTGGAACCAGAATTGTGCTGAGGGGAATTATAGGCATGAAAAACCACAGTCTCTCTCTCTCTCTCTCTCTTTCCCTCTTTCTCTCTCTTTTCATACATTCCACCTTCCTCATGCATGCTTATAAAAAGACATAGCATTAGGAATATACATACAACTCTATAATAGTGTTATATAATACTTATTGTATATTTCATGATTGTTTGCTGCCTCTCTCTCTCTCACTCTCTCTTTCACCCCGCTCCCCCATGTGCACAGACCTGAAATTGTACAACATCAGTGTGAGGAATACAGGTGTATCATCTACCTGCAAGCTGCTCGGTGGGGCTCCTGATCAGTTTCAATGTGTTCATGTTCTGTACATATTACTGATCTTATCTGAACATCTCTCTGGTTGGTTCCTTAATGCATTGGGAACTGGGGCCTATTCACATTACACACTTTAACTGCCATGGCTGCATCCCATGGAATCCTGGGATTTGTAGTTTGGTATGGCACTAAAAGAGCACTCTGGTTGACAATTCCAAGTACCACTTCCTAAACTGCAGACTATGAATTCTATGCAACAGAATCATGGCAGCTAAAAGGGACCCATAATTGTGTAGTGTGCCCTGAAGTAGTTCTTAATCCTTTGCTGGTCTGAGGACTGAGTTTACTCATGCACAGGACTCCTTGACAAACACGATATTCTAGTTTTTTTAGGAGTTTAAATGGGGCTCTGGAATGGGAGCCAATACTTCTCTGTAAAGTAAAAACAGAAGCCTACATTCCATCTATTGGTTATTAATTATTAAATTAGAATATTAAATAATGGATGGCAGTGGCTTACCTGTAAGGAATATAGACAAATTATGCCTTATAAGCTGGCAGGGTTGGAAGTACAAGGCAGCAGTTTGTAACAATCCCTCTCTCCAAAACCGATTCTATAGTATTATTGACATTTGTTGGGTTCCATTCTTCATATTCCTTCCCTTTCAGTCCCCTTAGCTATCACTCATTTCCTTCATTTCACTTTCTTCCCAATTGCTCAGCAATATGTTGGGTAGTGCAACAGGAACTCAAGATCCTCACTTCCTTCTACAAGTACAATGTCCTTTAAATATAATGATTTAGTGCTGAGATTTGGGAAGTTGGAATATTGGCTATCCGATTAACTGGATTGTCTGATGTAAGAATGTTAGAATATATGTAAGAACGTATATTTGTATAGGACTGTAAGTATATGCATAATAATAATAAAAAGATTTGTACTTCCTCCCATTGATGAACATAACACCCTAGAATCTCTGTTATTAGAATTAGAGGACTAGAGCAAAAAGACGACTATCCTACAGTTGCCACTGGTGTACTTATAGGAGCAAAACCAGCAGCAACGGTGCTGTCAGGGAAGCAAGGAAAGGACAGAAAAAGCAGAGGCAGAAACAGGAGAAGGAGGCTGCAGGCTTCATGCCACCTATTTCTCAAATCCCTTGCTTACCAGAGGGTCCACAGAACCAAGTCAGCATGGGAAGAGTGACTTGGATAATCACTTGTCCTATGGCCACCACTTCCCCTCTTCATACATGAGTGTAGACAGAGTGGAACTGCTTGCCTAATGTAGGTGGTGTACCTTTATAGGACCCTGGCCTTTGTCTTCTGAAAAAAGCTGTGTACCAGCTCTTCACATCTCTAGCAAGCTCCATGGGCCTTCTAAAGACAGTTAAAAGAACCCACTACCCATGCAAAATGTTGGACCAAATCCCATTGCTAGTCCCAGTTAGAGCTGACATAATGAAACAGTGGAACTGATTTTAAGTGTTGATGAGAAGTGCCTTGATTCAGAGGGTCTGATTTAGCTGGAACTAAACACTGGATTTAATTCCATAGAAAGGTGCGACGTCTTGGCTGCCAGGATCATTCCAGACATGCCTCAAGGACACTGGTGCGTGGACATAGGACTCTATACCCATGGTTTTTCAGCCAAGTTCATGATCTGACCAGGAAGTTAGCTGCTGGAGATGACACAGATGAATAATGTTTAATAGAGTCAGAAAAATTTACTGCCTGTTTTGATCCAATGGTGGACAGAAAGTTGATAAAAATCTACTGGCATATATTTCACTACAGTTGGATTTGATCAGTAAGAGTTTTTGATTTCTAAATACCTAATTATTATCAACAACTAAAGGTTCCCACTCCTTACATTAAGCTATTAAAATGAAGAAAATTTGGGTAGAGGGAAGAATACAGAAGTGGAACTTTTCACAAAAGAAAAGGACTATGAGCTTAGTCATGGAACTGAAAAAGAAAATCTTGGGCTAAGCATTTGCTCTGAAGTACCTTGTTCTTTATTTCTATGTGGATACTTTTATACTTGGCTCCAGTTAGTGGGCCTTAGAGATCTAGTCTCAAAACACACCCTGGATGCCACATTCTTGCTGCTTTCCCAAATCCAAGGTAAACTAGGGTTGAAAAAAACACTGAAAAAATACATCTGTAAATTTACTCCTGTTTTAAAGTAAATAGCATGAAAATGATGTAACAATTCTGAATACTGTGCTTAGGACTGAGGCATAAACAAAAATCTGTAAAACCATCTGCCTGTGGAGTTTAACAAATTTTGGATTTAACTAATACTGGTTTTTAATCTGTGGGATCTTGCTTGGAAAGAAATTCTTGTACAACCAAATAGATGCAGTAATCCCACTGACTTTTTAGAAATAGATGGATTCAATCAGGAAAACAGAAACTGACAGTTGTGATTCTGTTTTCTGCGCCCTGGTGGTGCAGTGGTTAAATGCCAGTACTGCAAACCACAACGTTGTGAGTTCGATCCTGCCCGGCTCCAAGGTTGACTCAGCCTTCCATCCTTCCGCAGGTCGGTAAAATGAGTACCCAGCTTGTTGGGGGCATGTATAGAAATGTTTCGAAATACATGCTATTTGTAAGTTGTTCGCTGCCTCGATCCATATGGAGAGGCGGGATACAAATAAATTAAAAAAAATTTCCATACCTAGTGTGTTCTGAGAAAGGAGACTGTGTTCATATAGCACTTGTTCAAATCTGGAATCTTTTGTAGTTTTCATGAAGTCTTTGTCTTTCTTTAAAAAAAGAACTACACAAATAAAGACTTCATCAATCTAGTCATTTCCAAGATAATCTGATATTATCAGTTGCTGAATTGCTGTGTGTCTTATAACACAGCACTAAATGGGATAAAACTAAATTTGAATAATCCAATTAAAAATAATTTACCTATTCAGTCAAGGTTAATTATTGAATGCACTTGTATGCTGAAGGTACCAGAATCTAAAACGCACTTTAGTTTCTAGTGATCTTAAAGAAATTGAGAATTTAATTGAAATTTTTCTGCACTCTTTCTAATGCTTTTTTTTTTTTTTGCATGTCACCAGTCCACATTTTGAGCCATTTAGCCATAGCCCATGTACTCAGAAGTATGAAACCCTGTTCATTTGGGATTATTCCCACATAGATGTATATACACAGAGACATCTTTTATTTTATTTTTCATGTGTGTGTGTTGTCCAGATTAGTTAGAGTGAATGCTGATATAATATAATATAATATATGAGAAAATCTTGTATTTGGGTCAGTGAGCAATAACATTGACTACTTTTATATTAATAGTCATATTTATAAAACCAGAAGTCTGGATGTGCAAACATGGGAGATGCTTCAGGGGTGTAAATGTTGGAACAGCTACAATGTGGCTTTCTCACTAAACAAAAACTACTGATCTGTACCAGCCAGTGGTGATGGTTTTGACCAGCAGTCAGTCTCTGTGAGTTGTTTGTTACTCATGCAGCAACAGATATTCATTATAAACCATAGATGCTCCTAGTTTACTCTGTTTATACTACCATTTAGTGGTTGTTTATTAAAAGTAAAGTTTATGTATTGGAAGTACAATTTGGTAAGGAAGCAACTTTGGCAGAAATCTAGCAGGAAAAAAACCACACTAACACTAGTGATATTCTATGTTACGATAGAAATAAATTATTATTCTTAAATATTTGGAACCAAATGCTAGTTAACAAGGTCTTTTATCTTCATAGATGTCAAAGGACTGTGAAATTACACTGTTTCTTGCTTCCAAAAGGGAAGAGGTGTAGTCAACTGTGAGCCGATAAGAAGGAGGAAGAGAAGGAAACAAGCTACACACTCATTGCCCTTGAAAAATAGTGTGTGTAAGCTCTGTTAACAGGTACTGACAGAATGATGTATTTAAAGATAGAGATGGCTTCCAAATTGTCCCTGCAGAACATAATTTGAATGTTTTTGACAGTTATGGAGGATTAAACAAAGCTATGTTGGGATGCTGTATCTGTGTGATTAAAAAATCTTATATTAACAATCATGGACTAGTGCTTTGTCCTCCATCTGTGAACTTAGAATCACAAAATTGTAGTCCTCATAGGACATCTACTGACTAGTCCGATTTGATGTAGAAAAATTAAGAGCTAGAGCCATGGTTCTCAACAAGGAAGCTTCCAGATGCCATTGGACCAATGCCTAGAGTCTCTCACCATTAGCCAAGTTGAGCATGGGTTCTGGGAATTTGAAAAATATTTGGAGTACCTCCCCCAATTGAGAATCACTGAGCTGGAACGCTTTGAACAGATGACTGCCTACCATCTGCCTGAACACCTCCATCAAAGAAGAGTCCACTGCTCTCTAAATAATTGATCCCAGTGTCCATTTACTCCCTTAGTAATTGATCTGTTCTGTTAATGTCAAGAAGTTTCTCTTAATGTTCTACCAAGATTTCATATGCTGTAATTTAAGCTCTCTGAAGCAGCACTACAACAATTCTTCTTTACCCTCATCTATACAAAAAAGGTTTCAGGTATTTTAATCATGAGTGGTGTCATCTGCTCCCTCCCCTTAGTTTTCTTTTTCTTAAGAATAAACTTAACAGAATCCTTTGACCTTTCCTCAGAGGAGTTGTTTTGCTCACTCCTAGCTATCCTTCATTACCTTCCTTGCACCCATTCCAATT
Source organism: Ctenosaura bakeri (assembly GCA_948474755.1). Taxonomy (NCBI): domain Eukaryota; kingdom Metazoa; phylum Chordata; class Lepidosauria; order Squamata; family Iguanidae; genus Ctenosaura; species Ctenosaura bakeri. The sequence goes on along the minus strand of CAOLHI010004098.1, from coordinate 19,633 downwards.
ATATGAAACTTCATGTTCACATCTGAATTTAAAATGGTGTTGGAATGTAAAAATGTCAGAATAAACACCTTTCAAATACATCCTTGGTGAACGTGTATGCCCCTGGAGAATTACTGGGAGAAAGTTTGATATATGATGGATTATAGGATAAGATACAATCTTTTGGTTGTTTTCTTGAATTAAAGCAAATACTATTCAACCGAAGGATAGATCACTCATTGAAAATGTAATTCATGATGCAGAGATAGTCTTGGCTAGGCACTATAAATCTCCTAAGGTTCTATCAATCTCAGAAAGGTTTTGAAACTGGCTGAGATAGAACAATCTTACCTCTGTTATGAAAATGAGTCTTGGACCCCTTATGATGGATGATTTGGTGAGGAACTGGAATCCATTCATGAATTATTGGAATACTCAGGACTGAAGCAATATGTATTGTTATTCTATAATAAAAAGAAATATTCATTGAGACTTTGATGAAAATGAAATTCTGACCTAGTAGTTTAGGTGTCAGGAAAAAAAAGTAAGAAGGAAAGGAGAAAAAGAAATGTTGCTAATACTGATATTCAGTCTTTGTTCATTTTATAGCCTCCCTCAGTTCAGTGGTATGCTGTAGTTTTATTTAATTCTTCTGTCTGTTTGAAGCCATTTGCTGCATTTTCCTACTTAAAAGAAGCTGAAAAGAATCTACATGAATTTCCTTAAACAAGCCTGAATGGTTAGTTTCATTATAATTCATTTAGAAAGTGGTACTTATATGAGGAAGTTTTGTCTCTGTTTTCGAAATGGCCTCTGTGTGTGAGAGAGAGAGAGAGAGAGAGAGAAAGAAAAAGAAAAAGAGTCCCTTTTTGTACCTTACCTTATCTCTTCACCCTGTGGTCATGATCCCAGTAGCGCCTTTGGTGGGAAAGGAGCATGACAGGAATGCTCCCTTCCACATTGGATGGGCTTCCTGTGGAAAGGAGTGCGAGGGACATGCCTCTTCCTTCTGCAGTGCAGCCGGGCTCTTTCCCATGCTGCCATGGGCAGGAAGCACCTCCACCGTGTTTCTGGCCCTTCTGTATGGCAGGTGAGTGCAGGAATGTTGTGCGATCAAGGGGGTCATTGCTGGAGAAAATCCATCAATGATATACCCTGTGATTGTGCTGACTGGTGATGCGAGAAGAACAGGACTGTGACAACATCTTGTGGAAGCATTGTCGCAGTCCCGCTCCTCTCATGTCCCCATGCCAGGATGTCATGTCCATGCGGAAAGAGCCAGAGAGTGAGAGAGAGAGAAAGAAAGAGAGAGGGGAACACAAGAACAAGCTGTAACATGGTTCATTATTTAAGAAAGCTAAATGGCTATATAATGATACTTAAGCCCATTTCTGAGTACAGACAGGCATGGCGAAAGCCCATCTCACATTCACAGAAGAATTTAAGGAGAATCCTTCTAGAACACAGTGATGGGCTACTTGGTCTACTATCCTGTGTTCCACTGTGGTGTAACCAGATGTAGTAAGCCCATAAGCAGGTTGTTTAAGGGCTCTTCTCCTACTATTGTTTCCCAAAGTGGACTGTGACTTTGGAGATTCATATTCAAGTCCCTACACAGTCAAGGGTGACTTTTGGTCAGTCACTGTGGTCTACTTTACAGAACTGTTGTAAAGATGCAGTGAGGAGGATGAGGAGGCCCATGATCACTTTACTGTACTGAAAAGGTAGATTTCAGGGAGGATTTCAAAGAAAGAGACATTTGGGGGGGCATTTAAAAGCATACGTTTTATAACTTTCCATCTTAATGTAATTGCATACTGAACCAACTGCATAAAGTCTACTTTGAAAAAAAACTGTTATCCAGGCATTGTGTTTACTCTTTGATTTGTTTCTTTCCTCACTTCTGCAGTAGAATTATTTTGCTTTTGTTTATGGCAAAATTGTAAGGGCAGGGATGGCTGTGTCAGTACATACACTCTTGTTTCCAAAACAAAGAAAAGAGGTTAATTCTCACTGGCATGTACAATCAGAGTATTATTTCAAAATGGCAAATTCCAATATGTGCCTTCCAGAAGATCATTATTCCTAAGGTATTTTGAAGTTGATCTTTTCCAGTGGCAAAAGCTTCCAAAATTAATGCATCATCATATTAATGAAAGCACATAGTCTAAACAGCAGGGATTTTGCTTGCAAATTGTTCCTGCATCTAATGTTATGTTGCCAGTCGGAATATGGGACAGAGTTCCTCTACCTTTAATGGTTCTGTAGATGAGGGGATTACAGCGTGTGGTTTTGCATGACAACTCTAAAATCTGGCAACCCTAACCTGCAGGGATTTTTTAAATGACTAAGGCCATTTCCACACTAGACTGTTAACAGTGCTATTATTCCACTTTCAACATCATGAAATCAAAGGCCTCAAAGGCCCCTCCCTAAACTGCAAATCCCAGGAGTCCATAGGATTTTGAAAGTGGAATAATAGCACTATAACAGTCTAGTGCAGAAATGGCCTAAATTTCCTTGTCCTGTGAAGTCTGCATTCAACTCAGTATTTGGCAGGTCCCACATAAAAAGTTCTCCATTTGTCAGCTACTAGTTGTTTATGTCAGTCAAGTTTGTACCAGTATAGCATTTTGCAGAATCCAGTGTAAATTACTGCATCCATCTTTCTGTTAAAGGCCAGATTCTGCAATAGTGTAATGTATTTATTGTTGTACAGTAGCTAATTCTAACATTTCCTCCAGATATTTTGGGCTGTGGCCTCTCTCAGCACCAACTAATATATGTTTAACAAGGGACCATGGGATTGGGAAGGCACCATGTTGTGGAAAGGCATTGGACAGAAAAAATTTCATAAAGATAATTTGTTTCAAAATGCTTATTGTGATATATGGCAATATGTTTTTAGGATGCAGAGGTATTCATACTAATCTCTATGGCAATATCTTGTAGCCTACGCATCCTTAAAGCCAGTGTGTGTTGGATGGGAGAATCTGGCCCTCTTAGTGTTGCCCTCTGGAGTTTCCTAAGATGACCATGTCCCCTTTCCTATAAATTACAGGCCCTAGTGATTTCTCAGCTTTGTACTGTTTTCCCCCATTTTAAGAGGCTAAAATTCTTTCGCTAAGGCTTTGTTACTGAAAGTAAGAGCTTAAAATTCTAGGGTTTATATGCTAAGATTTTACATTTCATTCGTTTGTCTCTGGCCCTACCTAACACTGGAATGAGGCCCCCAAGAACTAAAGATTAAAATTTAGAGTCAATTCATTATCCCAATGACTTGGGATCCAACCACTGCTGCTGCTGACATGAGGTTTTCTAGCTGTTCTGCCATTGTGTAATGTCATACCTGAATTCTATTGTGTTTTTTGTTTGTAGGACTCACTAGAGATGATTTTATATTCCAAGGCACAAGATGGGTGAGTGGACTGAGATGGTGGTGAGGTGAGAGTTGGACATTTAATTTCATATTTTTTTAAAAAAATACTGCAAGTGAACTGAAAAGCGAACTTAAAATTTAATGAAGCTAATATGTCAGAGATTAGATTTCTGTGCAACAAGAAGTCAACAAGAAGTCAAAGCAACAGCTTAGCAGATAGTTATTTTGGATTACAGAATTTTGCAAACAAGCATTGTGTAATGAGCTTCTGTGTATGGCTGGGTCTGGCTATTTGGGATTTTTCTGCCTTTCTACAGGATGCCACTACTATTGAGACACTGCTGTGGGATTCATACAAGAAGCTTTTTCAAATTAGCTGTTTATTAGGCCAGCAAAATTTTAAATATAGAACTTAACTATGGCTGTCATTTATGACAATTCACCACTCCATTGATGTGGAAGCTAGCAGATGTTGCTGGTGTTGACTCCCTCCACCATACTATATGGAAGGAAACCACAATGAGATCAGAAATTGTTGCTTCACTGTAATTTGGCTACAAGTTGTCATCATAAAGGCATTGCTGGATGATGTCATAGTATCATGGTGTCAGCCTTCTGATATCCAATATGCTGGATCATAAGGAAAATATAACTTTTAAAATCAATGAGTAGACAATAAACAGATAAAATATAAACAGACACTGAAACATCGTTCCTGGACATAATTAAGAAAGGGGATGCTCTTTCTAGTTCACATTGGGCATAACCCTTCAGTGGGCTTGTGTTGGTAGGAACAGCAGAATCCCCTGGGAAGGAGAATCATCAAATTTTCCCACTCTAGCTCCCATTCTACTCTCAAATCCAGTTCAGGGTTGGGGGTCCAAAACCTTGCCAAACAGTTTTCAGGCAGCAAATGCTGAAAATTCTGCCACTTGAACAGTGGATTTAATCCAATGAGTCAGCATGCCTCTGGGTCCTTAGACTAATTCATTCAGCCAAAAGACAGAGTTCTGCAACTTACTTCACATTTCATTAAGTGATCAAACACATAGCACCCTCCCATCCCGCCATGGGGACAGAAGAAGGACAGGACCGCAATGATGCTTCCGCATGATGTCATTGCTGTCCCGCTCCTCTCCCATCCCCAGGCGGTGTGGTCATGGAGTTAAACCATTGATGGGCTTTCCCTATCAATGACCCACAATCATGCCACCATCCCATACTTACCTGTCCTGAAGAGGGGCAGAAAGTGCAATGGCAGTGCTTCCTGCCCCACCACAACCTGGGAAAGTATCTGATTGTGTTGCAGAAGTGGTGTGTCCATTGTGCTCCTTTCCACAGGGAGCCCGTCCTGTGACGAAGCGAGCACTGTTGTTGTGCTCCCTTCTCAGCAGAGCTGCTACCAGGATTGTCACTGGATGCCACCACAAGAAGGCAAGCTGCAGCAAGGGCCTCATGTGAATAGTTAGAGAAGACCAATTGAAATAAGTGGGCATTAAGAAGTTAGTTATGACCAGTGTAACCTGGATTGATTTCAGCAGATGTCCTCTAATTATGATCAAATTAAGGTCCAAGCTAAGGTATTTCCACTGGTCAACTGACATAATGTCATTGTTTCAACACCAGTGTGAGGAGCACAATAGATAAAATAAGAAAAATAGCTCAAGTTGACAGAGTGCTGGATTTGGTCTACATAGTCCTGGTTTCAACTTTTCATTCCTCACGAAGTTCATTGAACTGTTTCCAATATGTCACTGTCTTTGGGTCACACTGGATATTAAGGGAATTATGTATATATGATTAACTCATTCCTTGTTGCCTAACAGGACTGCATGCTTTGGCAATTAGACTTGCAAATTAAAACTATGTTTACCTTTCATGACCAATCACAAGACAAAATATGCTAGATGCTATGCTATGCTATGACAAAAAGGCATTTTCACCATTTAGGAATGTGACTCTGGGGGAAAAAGATAAATTAATCATCTAGTTTGACCCTCAGATAAATGTAGTTTTTCTTTATTTTATTTTATTTATTTTTATTTTATACAAAATAGATCTAATAAAAAGTTTGTAAATTATCTTTACTAAAGAGTTTGGAATTGTGATATGCAGGTATCTTATACTTAATGTATTTGTCCAAATATCCATTAATCTAGAAAAAGCTACTATAAGATTTTAGATTTATTTTTATTTCCAAACCTGACACAACTCCAAAGGATTGTAAAACTGACATTATTTTTGGGAATTCTTGAGTTGACTTACAAACTGTCACAGCTATGGCATCGGCAAAAGAGATTTAAGGTGGACCTCTAAGCATTAATCCTAATTCCTTTCAGATTAAATAATTGCATGTTATATTTGTCATAAATTCCATTACAAAAGCAAAGAGAAGAGGGGGCAAGGTGAACCCTGCTTGGTTCCTCTATAGATTTGTGGAATGGATTTGATTTAACATCTTTGGTTTTGTACTGTAAATTTTATGTAGTATTTTTTTTAGAAAGTTTCACTCATATCTAAACTTTCAGATACCTTGAATAGGCAGCTCCAATCTAATTTATCAAAGGCTTTTTTTTAAACAAAAGATGCAATAGCACAGGGTAATTTTTTAAATTATGCACTGTAATATATTATACTGGAAAGTTTATGAATAGGATCAGAAATTTGTTGGTGTTTAATAAACTCAAAACTATAATTTTTAATGTAATGTTGAGCTAAAGTGCCTGATCTCACAGCGAAAATACTTGTGAATAATTTAGTGTCTTGATTAAGAAGATTAATTTGGTCAATATGAATCTATCTCTTGCAGGACTTTGTCTGGTTAGGGAATTAGAATTATTTTTGAGGGTTGCCAAGGCTTAAGTATTGGACCGACTTTTAAAATTATTTTAAAATAGAATTATATAAACAGAATTATATTGCTGATGCATGACTGGAGCTATTTGTTCTGCAAAATTTCCTCCAGGAATGGGTGTGGTGGGGGTGTTCCCAGGTTGTCCCTCCCTCAGCTACTCCCATGGCATGGTAACTTTGAAATCTATCACCTCTCTGTGTTTATTTTAAATTTCTCCTCTGAGTTATTTTTTATTTTTTTAAAATACTTTTTGTAGTGTTGTAGCACAAAAACGCAATAGGATATGGGTGTGTTATGATGTTAGAACATTGCTGCGCTAGTATGGCTTACAATACCCCCCCCCCAACCAATCATGAACTGTGAGGTGAAGAAAAGGGCTTGCCAATGACACTGTAATGAGGTGGGAACTCTGGTGGCAATAATGCTATTCATCTGCTGAAGTACAAAGGGTGCAGTAGAGAGCATCCATAACCTGATACCACAACATAAATGGCAATGCTGGGATTGAAATGGAACAATGCACTATTGAGGAATGGTGTGGTAAGGGCCCAAGATGTGCAGAGCATGCCATTCAAGTATAAAACACCAAGGCTGACAAATGAAGAAATTAAGTACACACTTTTCAAGGCAATGCTTTTGTCCTAAGATTCTCTTCCTACCCCTGAAGGCCTGGAAAAGAAGCTCCAGGCCCTGAGACCGAGGAACTCCAAGTACAATAATAATAGTAGGAAAATGAAGTAGTAGGTCAGCAAGAATGACCAAGTTGCCTGTCAACTTATGGCAACTTCAGGAATTTTATAGCGTTTTCTTAGGCAAGGAATACTCCGAGGTGGCTTTGATGGTTCATGGACACAAGTGTTATCCTTTGTTCTTTGATGTTGGCACTGGCTGTTTGCACAAAGTCTTTCCCTTTTACTGCATTTATCTTCACCAAGTTGCTCATCCTCAATTTTCTACCATTGTATCTTTATACACCAATCATAGACTAACAAAGAATTGGACATATCATCAAAGTGGGTGGTAGGGGAGTCGCACCATATTAACTCCTCTTTCTTCTCACTGGATATGCATCAAGCTTGTTCTATGTTATATTGATTTGGTTTGTTTGCTACATTTATACCCCACATTTTCTTTAAGATGTTCAAGTTGGTTCATATGGTCCCCTTTCCTCATTTTTACCCTCAAAACAATCTTCTTAGGCAGTTTGGACTGAGAGGTAGTGTCTGGCCCAGGGTCATCCACTGAACTTCATGGCCCAGTGGGGACAAGAACCTGGTTCTTCCCAGTTCTACACTCCCTTGCAATAGGCTGAGACTCTGCTTCTTTCATCTCCATTCTGCCCTTCATGCCAGTTCCTCAGCTGCCCCTAAGTCACCCCAGAAAAGACTTATGGAGACGGGGTTGTCCAGGAACTTCTAAAGAATGCATTTTTTAAAAAATTATCCTGGTTGAGTTCACTTTTGATACGCTGCCAAATAGACATTTCAAAATAATACTCTTTCTTTTTCTGAAGAATGAATATGAGTGCCAGAGTGCCAAGAAACTGGCTATTTAAACTTCTCAGTAGCTGGCAGATGCTTGGAGGATAAATAGGTGCGGTACACCGACAAATCCAATTCTGCCAAGAAGAAACAGCTTCGTATCCTAAAGCATGTTCAGTTTGAAAAGAGCTGTGCTCAATATCTGGAAGATGACTATGGAAAAATGTCTACCTTTCATGCTTTTCTTTTATGCAAACAGTAGACAGCACTGAACGGCAAAGGAGCTCAATCTCTTGATCTGACTCTCCTTGGATAGATTTTTCTAACTGTGGGATGTGCATTATTCTGTGCTGATGGACAAAGTCTACTGAACTCAAGTTGGAATTGGATTCTTCTTCTTGCATATGTGCACTTCCTGCTCTCATTTCTGTTTCATGTATTGCTCTGCTCAGGCATTATGTCGGAACTAAGTACAAGAACCTATGTAAAAGGCATGGGGCTGCACATGTTTGAATGCACGTACATTTGTGTGAATAGAGGCCTCCATGCAACTGGAAGCACTGCTTTTTCAGCATTCCCAATCATAGAACGGGTTCTATCTTGTTTGCAAGTGAATGTAAATAGAAACCCCCTGCAGACTTCCCCGCTTGGCATGATGATGTTGGATCCAAGCACAGCTGTGTCCCACAAGCCACAACAAATAGTCTGCAACAACTCAAATTTAGTCTGGATAGAAAATGTAAACTGGGTTGTGAATTCCTCATTCATCCCTAGCCAGCTGTATTTGCAAAATAACAGACATCCCCTAGTTATATCTATACTACTAGCAACAGGCAAAAGTGAATACATTTTGATAAAAGTAGGATTTCCAAAGGACCGTGTGCACACATGCGTGTATGCACATACACAAATAATTTGAAACTGATGTAACTGTGTGGAGCATAAAACCTATGTTTTTCAAATTGATAGTCTGCAACGGATAGTTTTTAAGAACTCAAATTAATTGGAGACTGAAAATGTAAACTGCGGTTCAGTAAATCCATTACAAAACAAACAAGTCAATGGAGCAAATTTCTCATCTATCTCTAGCTGGCTGTATTTTCATAGAGAAAACCATCCCATAAATAATAGAATATGTAAAAGTGAACTCATATCAGCAAAACAGATTCTTCTAGCTGTACATATTCTAACTGTGCAAACTGTTCACATATATAATCATCTGAAACACAGGTGGAGTTGTATGGAATACAAAAATCCTGTTTTGATGCTCAGTCCACAACAGATAGTCTCCGAGAACTCAAATGTAGTCTAGAATATAGATTGAAAAAACCTGTGTGGTTGTCTGGCCACGTGCAGCACTTTGGATCAGCTCTGCTTGTAAAATTAAAATGAGTGGTGAAGGAAGCTGAATCAGTATGTGCCTAGGTGGAGGGGAGTGATGTGATGATGAATGGGTGAGAGGGTGTGTGTGTGTGTGCATGTGTGTGTGTGTGTGTGCGCACGCGCCTGTTGGAGCTTTGTTTTTGCTTGCTTTTATCAGAAGTCTTTCTCCTCTGCTTGCTCCCAGCTATATCAAAGCACACATACAAATGGACCAGGTTCACATAGATCATCACTCTGAGCAGCTGAAAAATACATTAGAAAGAACACTGTCAACAAATTATGAGAACAGAGAGGTGGCAGCTAGAATCTGCAGCACCTCCTCTCATCTTGGGGCTTTCATGTTCTTGCAATCATCAGGTTTTGCTTTAAAAGTGCTCCCAGCATTTCTGGGCTATGGTGACATCACCACAGTGGTATTTTGGGAGTTTGCCAAGTTACTTCTAGGCTTCCACTTTCAGGGTTTCCAGCTGTCCAAATCAGCAACAGTCTCTTTGTATACACAAAACTGCAGAACTGTGGGGCTGCAGATCCCTTTGTCTAATGCTTGTCTGTTTATGCTTTCATTCTGCCTCAGGTTCTGGTATATTACTTCTGACATTTCTGCCCTCCTCCTTCTGGAACTTGTTTCTCTTCTCTCCCTTTCTGAGCTGCACTGGCCTTCATCAGCAACCTTATTCCTTATTCCAAGTCTTCAAGAAATCAATAAATGCTCATTTCTTGACTTCCTTTGTTTAACCCCCTCGTCCAAACTATGGCATGCCCTCCAGTGAATCTTGTTTACCAGCAACACTTTCTCATCTCTATGGCCCTTTTCACATGCTTTTTTTTTTTTTGCGCAAGCGCCCCTTGAACATTGCATGTGTGGGAGCGTCACTCTGTATGATGCACTCCCACTCGCGTGATGCTCACGAGGCTAAAGTGGGGCGTGCGCGCATTTTCTTATTTTCGGCTGTAAGCCGAAATGCTCGCAGCGCCCTCGCGCATTTACCTGCATGCGGTGCTTTGGCGAGCCAGGGCAGTCACACTTCCTTCCCCCAGCGCAGCCTACAGCTCCCAGACTGTGCTGCGGAAGGAAGGGGTGAGGCGCTACTGCGACGGTCGCACAAGAGAAGAAGAGCTGTCGTGAGTGGCTTGTGTGAGCAGCTGCTCACGTGAGCGCAGCTCCCCACTGCTGCAACGAAGGTAAGGTGCGAAAAGGGCCCATGACTAGTATGCCACTGCCCCCCTTTTTCCTTCATGGGGATGCTTTGTTAATATTTAGTTAGTGAGAATGGTGATTCATGGCATTTTTTTTGTAAAAAATGGTAGTTAGCATTTATACACAAATCAGCAAATGTTATCTGGACATGGATATGGTATTAGGGTACCACATAATGCAAGGGCTACTATTTCACTTGCTGCTGAAGCTTGTTTTGAAAAGCGGAGCAACTGTGTTTTTCCAGCATCTCCTGACTAGCAGGGTAAAGACCTTCTCCCTCACACTGCCCATTGGCCTTGAAAACCATGAAGCACAGGTTTTTGAAGAGTAAGTGAGTACAGTAATCAGCAGGTGGACTAGAATAGATGTCAGGGATCTGTGGAACTCCACAAGTTGCAGGACTGTAGTTCCCAGCAGATCCATCCTGTGTCATCAATGCTAAGGGGTCATGGGACCATTGTTGTTGTGTGCCTTCAAGTCATCTCTGACTTACGGCCACCGTAAGGTGAATCTGGGACTCAGGGGTTTCCATAGGGTTTTCTGGGGCTCAGAGTGTCTATTGTGCCCAAGAACCCCCAGTGGGTTTCCGTGGCTGAGCAGGGAATTGAACACTGGTCTCCAGGGTCATAGTCCAGCATTCAAATCACTATACCACGCTGGTTTCCATATTTTTCCATCTTTCACAATTGAAAAGTTGGACAGGTATGGCCCCAACAGCATCAGAGCATGGTGAACAGTGCGTGCCCAGGCAATGACAGAACAAAAATTATTAATGAGGAAGAACACATAAACTACTGCTTTAAGCAGAAAACCCCTGGAATTTATGTACTGATTTTTTAAAAAGAGCCTGAAACAAAGTAAAACCTCCAATTGTGCCTACTGGAATAGCAAGACTCCATCCCTTCCTCTCAGTCCTGCCTGCTGAGTTTAGTGAGTGCAACTACTTTTGCACTCTGAACTCAGTTTGCAACAACTGAAGTAAGCCAAGGATGAAGGGAGAGAATGTGAAGAGAAGATTAAAACTGGGACACTTTTAAAGTAGTTGAGAAAATGGAATAACAGAGGATAACCAGAGCTGTCCCTGTCAAACTGGATTCATCAGTATCTGGAAGGCTACAGATTACCCAGTTCCAGACTAATACCTTGAGGACTCTGCAATGGAATATGTGCAAAGAGAGCAAACCATGGCCAATGGGCTCCATGCAGCCAAAAGGCTCTTTCTGAAGCCCATACCTCCTTGACATTGTTGCTGTTGTGTGCCTTCAAATCATTTCCAACTTATGGTGATCCTAAGGTGAATCTATCACATGGATTTCTTGCCAAGATTTCTCTAGAGAAAGCTTGCCATTTTCTTAGGCTGTGAGAGTATGACTTGCCTGAAGGTCACTCAGTGGGTTTCCATGGATGAGTGGGGATTTGAACCTTGGTTATCCTGAGTCCTAGGCCATTTCTGCACTACACTGTTCTAGTGCTATTATTCCAGTTTCAACATCTTGTGGAATTCTGGGGTTTGTAGTTTACTGAGGCCAAAAAGCTCTCTTGCTGAGAATTTTCAATGCCCCTCCCTAAACTGCAAACCTCAGGATTCCATAGGATGTTGAAAGTGGAATAATAGCACTAGAACAGTGTAGAGCTGATGTGGCCCTAGTCCAGCACTCAAAACTGCTAGACCCTCCTGGCTGTCCTCAACACACACATATATAAAGTCTTAGCAAAAGAAAGGCACTATATTGCTATTATGCATATTCAGGAGTAGTGATTTTAATATTTCAGTGAGTTAAGAGCAAAGTTCTAAAACCTCCCAGAAACCCCCCAAAAGAAAACCAGATGTGTGGTCACTTCTGTTTTTTCTATTTTCATTCATTCATTCATTCATTTGCTGTTTTGGGGACTTTGGTGGCTTTCAGTTGGCACCGAAGATGAAGATTTGAGCTCCATCCCACCAAAGTTATCCACTCTTTGCCGCAGAGAAGGTAACGTGAATTAATGTACTGAGGCTATGCTTAATAACCTGAGTCTTAGATCATTTCTGCACTACACTGTTACTGCTATTATTCCACTTTCAACATCCTGTGGAATTCTGGGGTTTGTAGCTTACTGAGGCCAAAGAGCTTGCTGGCTGAGAATTCTAAATGCCCCTCCCTAAACTGCAAACCCCAGGATTCCACAGGGTGTTGAAAGTGGAATAATAGCATGATAACAGTGTAGTGTGGACATGGTGTTGGTTTTGAACTACACGGTACAAATCTTCACACAGAAGGTGCCTTATGAAGAGAGGCTGTTGTTGTTGTCTGCATACAGTGTGGTTATTAAGTTATTAAGACTATCACATCAGGAGATCCCTGGCCCTGAGATTTCAGGGACAAACCTGAGATCTAGGGACAGACCCTTATGTTGTCACAGGCTGTGGTGATGCGACAAGAGTGATGTTACAAGGTGAGGTCCTGGTGCTGTTACTAAGCAGGACACATGAAATATCAACTGCATGGAGTATGACATTCAAACACACACACACACACACACGATGATACATATATGTACATACATATTTTTCAAGGCAGTGTTCTTATCCCGAAATTTCTCCCCTTCAGCTTGAGAACTGGAGTGGAAGGCCCATGCCCTGAGATCTGAGAGTGCTAGTAGCTGATAGCAGTGTCTCCCCATAGTTTTCAGATCGTTGCTTTTTCTAAGCTTACCTAGAGCTTTCTGAGTTCAAACCAGGTGCCTTTTGAATGCAAAGCAATGAGCTCTTTTTCCTCTCCTTATATATAAAATAATTATACTTTAGTTCAGATATTCTGGCAATCTGCCCTCAATTCTGTTTTTTACATAAACATTCCCGGTATGCAGCCTTGAGCTCCTCTCCTGGGCCAGTTGTTCTGGTTGTTTAGCTCCCCAGAGGTTGGTTCTTGTGGCTTACCTCAGGGACTGAACCACTCCATGGAATCTTGAACACCATCCTTTGGGACTACCCACACAATTCCCAGTCAATAATTTTATTTTCAGGGACTTGGATGTACAATAGTGAAAGAATTTTCACATTCTTTGCACGTATGTTTGATTTTTTTTTTTAAATCTTGTTGCAGAAAACGTGGGAAAATCTCTTATGCTGGCTGAGGAATTCTGGGAGCTGTAGTCCAAAAAACCAACTTTTCCAAGCTCTGCTTCTTACAGTGTGCATGTAATTTTGCTTTCTAGGCACAGTGCCTTACCAGTCAATGTAGTACCCTGTGATGAAATATAAAACTTTTAAAAAAAGAACTGTGGGCCTTTCTGCACTACACTGTTATAGTGCTATTATTCCACTTTCAACATCCCGTGGAATTCTGGGGTTTGTAGTTTACTGAGAGCAAAGGGCTCTCTGGTTGAGAGTTCTAAATGCCCCTCCCTAAACTGCAAATCCAGGGATTCCATGGGATGTTGAAAGTAGAATAATAGAAAGGCCTACTATGTAAAAATGTTTAGATGTAGCTTTTTCTATCAACCTGAAATATGGGATTGCTTTGTGATTGCCAAGATTCACAACTTGATTTTTTTAAAAAAAATATTTTATTGCAGAATTAATGAGAAAAGTAAAAAACAAAACCCTACATTCTATATGTAACAACCAAAACCAAACAGAACAGAACAGTACAAAGTACAACAAACAGTAACCAAAATCATCAAGAAAAAAGAAAACAGAAACAAAAAAAGCAAGAAACAAGTTACACTAAATTAACTAAAATATAAAAAAACAGTTCAACATTACAAATGAGATGACTTCCTACTCAACTACTGTAGGGTAATTGTCTGATCCTGGTATATGAATATCTTAAATATATTCTTTACTGTGAAGATTGAACTTTAGTCAATAATTAATTGATATAAATCAGAAAGTGTGAGCCTTAGTTGTTAAAGCCTACTATTGATAATTTCCCCCACCTGGTTTCCCAAGGGGGAGTTAAAATTTTCCATTCTTGTTTAAGATATCAATTAGATTTATTATCTAACAACAATGTTAATTTGTCCATCTCTGCTAAATCATATAATATGAATATTCAATCATCCATTACCAGAATATGCGGATCCTTCCAGTTTTGTGCAAAAGTTAATCTAGCAGCATAATCATATACAACAAAATTCTGGAATGTTTGTTCCTTAACTGGGAATCTAGATGATCCAAAATATTCAATAAATACATTTCTGGTAACATAGAAAAATTAATTTTTAATATTTTTGTAATAGATCCATGAATTTGTACCCAGAACTTTTTTTGCCTTTATATATTGCCTCGGAGTGTAGTGGAGTCTCCTTCCTTGGAGGTTTTTAAGCAGAGGCTTGATGGTCATCTGTTGGGATTGCTTTGAGGGTGTTCCTGCATGGCAGGGGGTTGGACTGGATGGCCCCTGGGGTCTCTTCCAACTCTACATTTCTATGATTCTATGATTGCCACCACGTATGAAAAAAAAATCCTGTCTCTTGACATTTCCAGCAACTCGTATTATTACTATTTGTACCCATCAGTAAGATGGGTAAAAACTTGCATTTTTGAATGAGTGAGACTGCCCTAAGTACACAGTGATTCATGCAGAAATGTGCATATTTAAAACTACAATAGCACAATTTTCTCTGAATTCTTACAAAAGTGGACCCCAGGGAAACCAGTGGTTCAAGCTGAAAAACAAAAAACAACCCCCCCAACCCTTGCCAGTCTTCAGCAGGGAGTTTATGCTTATAACACTGAGAACTAGATGGTAAATCTATTTACACAGTAAACTGGCATTAAGGGAAATTTGAATATGTTCCTTCTATATAATTAGCAAAACAGACACGGATCCAGTCACAACAGAGGGTGGAACAGACTATACGTGAATGTCAGCTCCTACTTTTGACATTAGGTACAGGTGCTCCAGGCCTGCTGGCTCATCTTCTGGGTGATAAGAGTCCACAGCTTGGTAGATTGGGATGGGAGGAAAAATTTATTTACAAGCAAGGGGCCAGCCAGAAATTAAGGGCAAGAGCAACTGAATGTCCAAGAACAATCTCCTGGGTTAAACTCTACTCACAGGCCATTTCCGCACTAGACTGTTATAGAGCTATCATTCCACTTTCAACATCCTGTGGAATCCTGGGGTTTGCAGTTTAGAGAGGGGCATTTAGAATTCTAAGCCTGAGAGCACTTTGACCACAATAAACTGCAAACCCCAGAATTCCACAGGATGTTGAAAGTGGAAAAATAGCACTATAAATGTGTAGGGTGGAAATGGCCTCAGATGTAGGATTTTTCTATAAGAACAAGAACTTGTGTGCTGGTTGGGGGTGAGGGCAGCCACGTAGCTTGGAGTTTGGGTAGGGGGGGCATGGTGGGGGGCAGAGCAGGGTCATGGCTGCGTTGTCCGGGGTGTGTGGCCATGTCACGCTAGGGCACGGCCACATTGTACAGGGGCATGGCCATGTCGCACAAGCCCTCCTCCAAAATTGCCACCTGGGTCAGACCACTCTCATTGCCCCCCCATCTGTACACCTCTGGGTGAGGGAGATGTCACAATAACTCATCCATGTTTTCAGTGGAGAGGTCCTTCTGGCCCTGTGAGTTAGTCTCACTTACATTCCAGAACCATCCATTGCCTGCCCTGACCAATGACTAATGGTTAACCAGGAAAATGATTTCTCCTCAAGGATACAGATATTTTCAGAGAGCTCTTTCAGTCAAGTGGAGACACTGATTGAGAAAGATGCCTCTTCAGTTTCAGGAGTTCTCTATGTATACATCTGTCTGTATGTGGAACTCACTCTTTCGAACATGTGGGTTCATCATGGGGAGGCAGCATGTTGTCCAGCAGGAGCAACTGTCACAGCTCCATCAACCCCTTAGCACATTCTTTTGATGTGAGGAAATTGTTCTGTGCACCCACTCTTGTTACAGTTCTGGACAAACTGTTGCTGAGTGAAATAACACAGCATTTGAGCAAAAAGTTTTAGAGTCTAAATGCCCCACATTTACCTGTGAAATCTTGAAATGTTTGGGACTGGATAAGACCCTAAGTATGCTGATTCCGGGCTGTCGGATCAATTCCTGCTCCCTCCCATTTTCTCCTTATTACTTTTCATGGTTAAGACTCCTCTTTCACCCCTCAAGTGCTATTAGTATCTGTCGGGAAAAAAATGAATTTTAATGTTCAAAATGAACATGTTTTGTTTCACTAGGATTTACTGATCTCATAATTCTATTCTTTTTAAAAAAAGACAACATACTTAAAAAAAAAGTCCATTGTATTTGAATCAACTGATTCTAATCTATTCAGATGGGGATTATATTATATCCATTTAAACAAAGCAGAGACTGAGGCCTATTCCACACTAGATTGTTATAGTGCTATTATTCCATTTTCAACATAAACTGCAAACCCCAGGATTCCATAGGATGTTGAAAGTGGAATAATAGCACTATAACAATCTAGGTCGGAAATGGCCTGAGTTGCATGCAGCCACTGCAGGTTCAGTGAAAGATGGCGCAGCAGGGAGTGGAACCCTAGAATGTTTGTTTGCAGTTGCAAAACATTAGCATTGTTTTGAAATGATTATACTAACTAATACAACAAAGTGAACTCAAAACACAACTGTGCAATCTTGATGGGAATGCAGATTGACTTGTTCTAGTTGGTGGAAAAGCCTCTGACCCAAAACACACCATCCTATCTGTCAGCATCTAGGCAGCAACAGCCTGGTGGAAACTGAATGAGATGGCTTCAGAGGAGTAACTTTGTGAACTGGTTTCCTGATGCTTAATTTATGCATTGTACTAAAAGACAATTTCATATCTCATAGAGGAAAGAGTAGGTCATTCGGAGAATGAAGATGACTTGAGAGAACAAGATGTTTTTATGCAAATCTTCATACTTTTGTTATCCCATGACATCTCAGAAAACCTGGAAATGTTAAAAAATCTTCAGGTTAGTCTGTATGCAAGGCCATAAAATGACACAAATTTAATCACCTGAATGGCACATTTCAGGAACATTTCAATCCCTCAGGACACTCTGCTGCTCACCTCAAAAGTCTCCGCATTTTATCAAAAAGACTGCAAGGGAGACTTCATAGTAAATTGTCCATCTATAATGAAACAGTGAATTGATTATATTTCTTCTCCATCTAATCAGAACTGTGAATTTCATACAACATGGGTTAAATCGGTGCTTTTCAGACTATCTTATGTGTGGGACAGGCAGTTATTTTTTCCCAGTGTGCTATGGAATGGCACTAAAT
Source organism: Ctenosaura bakeri (assembly GCA_948474755.1). NCBI lineage: Eukaryota > Metazoa > Chordata > Lepidosauria > Squamata > Iguanidae > Ctenosaura > Ctenosaura bakeri. The sequence goes on along the minus strand of CAOLHI010004098.1, from coordinate 2,114 downwards.
TTGTGCCCATTGGTTAAAATTGTTTCTTTTCCCCCCTGTAAACTTGCCAAGCAAGCAGCCAATGGCTCAGGGACTAGTACTGGTCCAGGGACCACCAGTTTGAATAGCTCTGGATTAAGTAACAGTGACAGCAAATATACATGGACCAAGCTGCTTTTATTTTGGGTACCTCTTGAGTTCTGTAGGTAAATGCCCCAGACCTGCTTTTAAGACTTTCCTTTCTAGTGATTCAGCTATACTATTGACAAACCTCTCCTAGGATTGTTTGTTTTTTTTGGTCTCTGTGTTGTGCATCTGTGGACCACTGACAACAGGCCATAAGCCATAAAAGATTGGTCCACCAACAAGGTCCTACAAAAGCCTTTGTTGCTTTTGCTATAAAAGCTGAACGTGGCAATTTCTCAGGAATTTCTGCCTACAGTGGACTTCCAATATGTCATGACATTTTTTAAACAGCATAGTCAGCCTTTAATTAAACTACTTTGCTTTCCATTGGCCCTTTTGACCTTTTAATGATGGTGTTTGGTTTCCTTGTTTATCTGACATGCTGTTATCATGCTCTTTACATTCCAGGCATGTTATCTTTCCCATGCATGTACATACTCCCCCCCCGCCCCCCATATCTCAAGTCAGTAAACAAAGTAAAACCCTTGAGAAATATCATGTTCTGAAGATACCCTACAGAAGGAAGGAAGTGGCAGGAAAGAAAATGTGGGAGAATAATTACTTCAGAATTCATAAATTCATGTGTTACCTCTCCATTTCCTTTAGATAAAAAGCCTCTCCACCTTCAGATGAAACATGTTTCTGTTGTTCAAAGCAGAGCTTAAGCTTGCCAGAAGCCTGTTCTAAAGTGTATTCTTTGATTCCTACTGTGCTGTTCACAAACTACATTACATTTGTTTGTGTTTCAGGAGACAGAAACTGACCACTAAGCAAGGCCCTTGGTGATCTCATTAAGCATGAATGATACATGAAGCATCAACCCCAGTTGCTTTGAGCATCCCATTCAAAGAACAACAACAACAACAATATTAAAAAATTGAGTTTAACAAATGAGAAAATATTTTCCAGTTTGGGAATGTGCATCAGTACAAATGCATACCTGAGTTGTGTCTCCTGGCCCAACATCCAAGCCCACCTTAATGGTTAGCAAGTTGCACTGAGCAGATGAAGGCTTTAGCTGCTGTAAGGTGATACTTCCAGCTCCCTCCTACCAGAGAATGAGGCTGCGACAATCAGAAACTGTTGTGATTCCTTGTGGCAGCTTCACTGCCTAGTGGAAAGGGTCTGGAAACATAATCTCTCTGGTGCCTCAATCAACAGCTGAACAGATTTCCTTTGCTCAGTGTGGCTGCTGGCTGTTAAGGTGGGCTGGAGGAGCATTTACAACATAGTCTTATTGAATGTGAAGTCTTACTGAATATAATAATAATAGCAGTTACAGATCCACAACAGTAACAAAGAATGGCAGCCTGAGTTTTCTTTTTTTATCATTATTAAAAATAAATTTTATTATACATCAATACTTTCAAATCAATGCATACATACAATACAATACAATCCAACATACAACCAAAAACACATAAATACATAAATACAAAAGAAAAAATATACATACCCATTCCTAATCACTGCTTTTATTAATCCTTATAGGTGATGCATATTCTATATTTCTCTTGGATCACTCCCTCTAAATCTAAATACTTACGTTACTAATCCTCCATACATAACGCATTCTTCTTCCATCCTTGACTTCTTTTATCTGTCCATTGGGCGCGACTTTCCTCTTCTTGCCCTCTGCTTAACTTCCTGATTATCTTTACAGTTACTGCTTTTTCTGTATTCTACTCTATCTTGCTTTCTTCTTCTAAATATATCCTATCTTTATGCTACATCTCTTACTGTCTAATCACATTATACTTACTTATACTTACTTTTCTGCCTTCTTATCTAATTCTTATCTCTAATCCTTATCTTGAATATTATCTTCAATCTCATCATTTAATTCCTCTTATTTATTGTTGCAGACTCTATATATTGTGTGTGTGTGTGTGTGTGTGTGTGTATATATATATACACACACACACACACATATATATATATATATATAT